>JAUJPK010076648.1:0-11622 GCA_032270525.1 Callophyllis flabellulata | reverse complement strand
TGTTTTTTATGACTGCATACAGTAGTGTAGTGTTACACCTGTGTGATTTGGCGCCAGTGACCAAGGATCGACCTCTGCTGTTGTCGTGGCCAGATGACAGTGCCGTTGTCATTGCTGTTCCGCTGTCATTGCTGATTGCTGGTATGACTGGTAATTCTACTACTGGCAGTTGCTGAAATTTCGCTGTGTTGCGGCCGCCGCTGCGATTATACTGCTGTGTCTACTACTGCTACGATTGCTGTTGCTGTCGCTGAGATGTGCTGAGATGTGCTGAGATGCTCCTTTTTCTACTAGAAACTACTACCGTTATGCTGTTTTGCTGTCGAAACTGTTACTGCTGCTGATATTCCTGTACCGTGTTGCCGCTGTTGCTACTGTTGCTGCTGTGGTGCTGGTCCTGTTGCTGTGAGCCGTTGCTGTCGTGGACGAGCCGTTGCTGTCGTGGACGAGCCGTTGCTGTCGTGGACGAGCCGTTGCTGTTGTGGACGAGCCGTTGCTGTTGTGGACGAGCCGTTGGTGTCGTGGACGAGCCGTTGCTGTCGTGGACGAGCCATTGCTGTCGTGGACGAGCCGTTGCTGTTGTGGACGAGCCGTTGCTGTCGTGGACGAGCCGTTGCTGTTGTGGACGAGTCGTTGCTGTCGTGAACTAACTGTTGCCGTTGTGTAATTCTCTCGGAGACAAGTCGCCCCTAAAACCAAGTAAGTTTGACAAATTCATTTTTCTACTGAGCTCATTAGGTATATTTAATTGAATAAATTTTAATAACATTATGGAATCACTCAACCCCCAATTTCCCCCTGAAGCTGGGAATGCTGTCCCAACTAACCCTTCCTCCAGTCAACCAATAACAAGTGATTCTGAAATCATGACCCAACTGAACAGCACGCTAGATAGATTAAAGGGGGTCATGGAAACACAAGGTGCAGGGCAGATGATAAAGCCCTATGAGGGCGACCCAAAGAAGTTTAATGAGTGGGTCAAATCAATTGAAAAATATTCGATATTGGCAGGGCTAGAGGGCCCAACTATGAAGCTAATAGCTTATCAAACAAGCAGGGGGGCAGTATCGGACTATGTGAAAAGAAGAATCACTAGTCCGACATTCAGAATAGAGGGATGGGCAGATCTCAAATCCAATCTGGCAACGCGATTTGCGGAGATTACGGATCCTCAATATGCCTTCACATCACTGAGATACGCCCGTCAAAAACGGGGAGAGTCAGTGCAAATGTTTGCCGAACGACTCATCAATTTAGCAGAAGAAGCATTTTTGGGTCAGGATATAAACAGCGACCTAGTAGATAGGCAGCTAATAGGCTTCTTCACAGACGGGTTGCTGCAGGACAGCCTTAAATGGAAGCTAATGAGGGCAAACCCTAACACACTGTCTGGGGCAATAGATTTAGCTCTTAGTGAAGAGAATCTAAAGAGGAGATTTGATCTCCGGGCAGGTAGGCACCCTGGCGAGATGTCGATCTCTAACCCCCAGGAGACCCAAATGAGCAGGCATACACGGGAGGTCGAACCCATGGAGGTCGACCACGCCCGCCCCGTCCGACCCTGTGCGCGATGTGGAGTCGCTCATGCGAGGACAAAACCTTGTCCTCGCAGGTCAGTCGAGGAGGTTAGGCAATACACAGGACAACCCAGACTGTGCTGGGAATGTAACTCCCCTCACCACTTTAGGGCGAGGTGTCCTTATTGGAAACCAAGGGGCCCAGGGGCAAACAAGTTCAGGCAACAAAGGAGGTCGGAAAACTAGGTGGCTGTCTCCGTGATGGGGGAACACAGAGGGACAGCTTGAAATCGAAAGAGGACATTTTTCACATCAATGTTGCAGGTTCCCCAAATTCTACCTTGTTAAACTTCTCTGGACAAAAGCTAAGGGCTTTAGTTGATACTGGGGCAGAGGTTAGCTTAATGAGGAAAAGCACTTTTGATACCCTTCGAAACACTGGCTTTATACAGAAGAAGAGAGTTCAGTTACAATCGGTTAGTGGAGAATTGCTTCGTGTGTACGGCTGTGCAGAAGTTCCATTTTCGATTGGGGGTGTTAAAATGACACACTTGTTTTACATTGTTGAAGACATGAATAGAAACGTCATTCTGGGTAGAGACTGGATGTCGGCTAATGGTGTAAGGATATACTTTGATCTGAAGAAAATTAGGGTGAAGAGGGCCTATGTGAACCTAGATGAAGATATCCATGTGGCTTCCCTGGTCAGATTGCAGAGTAGGGTTGTGATGAAACCTCACACAATGAACTTAGTTGGCACCAAGCTTAGCAAGACCTCGTATTTTCAACCTGGTAAAGCCTATCAGATCTCAAAGGCAACAAGGGGTTTGATCTCACAGGAGCCAGGAGTGGTATTGGGGGATTCAGTTGCTACATTGTCGCCTAAAAGGCGATTGCCAATGCTGATAGCCAATAACACAAACAAAACTATACACCTAAGAGGAGGCACGGTCGTGGGAATGGTAGAGCTAGTACCCGAGGAAAACATTGTAGAGTACAAATTACGACCAGAACAGAATGATATTTTTGAAGAGGGTCTGAAGACTGACTTAACATGCCCAGCAGAGTATAAGGAGCTGGTGGAAGAGCTTGTAAGGCAAAATCGGGACGTATTTGCATTTAGTGACATAGAATTAGGCCAGACACAGACTGTGACAATGGACATTGACACCGGTGACCATCCCCCTATTCGACAAAGGGCATATCGCACACCGCTTAGAAACAGGGAAGTGGTAGAAAAGGCAGTCAAAGAAATGCTTCAAGCTAAGATCATTGAGCGCTCGCAGTCCGAGTGGAGCTCCCCCATTGTGATAGTGACAAAAAAAGATGGAACCCATCGGTTTTGTTGTGACTACCGAGCCCTTAATGCTGTAACGCGCCCCATCTCATATCCCCTGCCAGTCATCGATGACCTTTTAGGCCAGCTTGATAAGGCTAGATACATTACATCACTTGACCTCAAAAGTGGTTACTGGGCAGTACCCCTGACAAAAGATGCAAAACGAAAATCAGCCTTTTCTTGCCACATGGGATCTTTCCAGTTCAATCGCATGCCTTTCGGTCTAAAAAATGCCCCCAGCGTGTTTATGCAATTGATGGATGTTGTTTTAAAGGACATAACCTCCTTTGCGTCTGCCTACCTTGATGACATTTTGGTGTTCAGCCCCACACTAGAACAGCATAAAGAACATTTGGAACAGGTTTTCGCGCGGCTGCGCAAACACCAATTAAAGCTGAAAATGAAGAAATGCAGCTTTCTCCAGCCAGAGACCCATTACCTAGGATTCATCATCTCAAAGGATGGTGTAGGTCCAGACCCTGAGAAGGTAAAGGCAATCAGAGAAATGCCCCAACCAAAAAATGTTAGGGAAGCCAGAGGTGTGATTGGGTTCATGAGCTATTACCGGAGGTACATCCCAAACTTCTCACAGATTGCAGAACCAATCGTAGCTTTGACCAGAAAATATGCAAGGTTCAAGTGGACGCCAGAATGTGAGGAAGCTTTTGAGTACTTGAAAAGTAGTCTGTCTGTCGTTCCTATGCTTTCTCACCCTGATGTCAACAAGGAATATACCTTGTACTGCGATGCCTCTGACAATTGTATTGGTGCTGCACTCGTACAAGAAACTGAAGGAGAGGCGGAGGTTATCCCTGGCATAAAGAATGAAAAACCCATCTACTTCATCTCACACAAATTGAGCAAATCGCAATGCAAATGGTCCACAGTGGAAAAGGAATGCTACGCAATTTACTACGCTCTGCAAAAGCTTGACTTCTACTTGCATAACAGTAAGTTCACTGTCAAGACCGACCACCAACCCCTGAAGTATCTGCTATCCTCTCCCATGCAAAATCGGAGAGTTCAGAGCTGGGCATTGAGCATCGCTGGCTATAACTGCACGGTTGAGTACATCAAAGGCCGAGACAACACGTGCGCTGATCTTCTCAGTAGGAGCCCGAATCCAAGTGAACCAGTGGATGAAGATGACGGGGTGCCTGATGTCAATGAAAACACTTTCGAGATCGGAGTCATCAACTCAAACAAGTTTGATCCCAAGCACTTTGCCAGCTTCACTGCGCCCGCTGATGAACAAGGAAAAGAAGAGAACGAGGCAACCCCAGGCACACAGCAAATTGTAGGAACCGAGGACGAATTAGATGTGATCGCAGAGCAGAATAGGGACCCTGAAATAAGTGCTATCAGGCAACGACTTGAGAAAAACACAGCCGACCGGAGGACCAACAGTCGCTTCATGTTGATGGAAGACAAGGTTTTCTTTATCTCTGAGAAGGATGAAGACGTGCGCCTGCGTCTGTATGTACCTGCGCATCTTCAAGAGACAGTGATCAAACAGTTTCACGATCAGTTGGGCCATATGGGAATTGACAAGGTATACGCAAGCATGAGAACGAAGTACTTTTGGCAAAATATGTACAAGTACACCTATCGCTATGTCAGCAACTGTGCTACCTGTAAACTGAGGAGCCTCATCGCTCAGCAAGCCCCTATCCAAGACACGGATACACCGCCTTATCCTTTTGCCAAGATTTCCATTGATATTTCAGGATCTTATCCTAAGACGATGAGTGGTAACTCATACATTGTGCACTTTCTAGATCACTTTAGCCTGTGGCCGGAGAGCTTCGCAGTTCCTGATAAGACCAGTCAAACAGTTGCTCAACTGCTGATAGAAGAGATTGTTCCACGATTTGGCACCCCACTGGAGATAGTGACAGACAATGGCCCGGAAAATATCGGTCGACCCATGCAGGAAACCATGAAAGAGCTTAATGTTCACCACGTGACTACCACTTTCTACAGGCCTCAAAGCAACGGCAAGAATGAAAGAATGCACCGGACTCTGCATGATGTACTGGCGAAAAAGGTGAGTGCTGAACCTACGACATGGGATTTGCACCTGAACTCAACCCTCGCTGCTCTTCGCATGAATATAAATGACAGTACTCAGTTCTCACCCTTCTACTTGCTGTATACAAGAGACCCAGTCCTGCCACTTGACAACCTCCTGCAACCTCGTCAAAAATACATGGGACAAGACTTGCACCAAATCCGCTTGATGGAACAACACAAAGCCTTTCTTTCTCTCCATCGCAATGTAAACAATGCAAAGAAGAGGCAAAAGAAGTACGCAGATGAGAAAGCCAAGCCTGTTGAGATAAACGTAGGGGATCATGTATATTACGTCAATTATGGGAAATCCTCCAAACTGGACAACCGCTGGCTACCAAACTTTGTTGTCATAGACCAGACCACTCCGGTCACCTTTATCATCAAGAATCAGCTGACCGGCGCGACGACAAAAGCTCACGCCTCACAGTTACGGAAAGCGAGTATGGAGTGGAGCGAACAGGTAACAAAGACCACCCCTGTGTCAAGGAAACGAAAGAGTACAATGGTTGTGCCCCCAAGCAGTTCATCAGATACAGAGGACGACAATGAGGAGGAGGACAATAATTCACCTGCGCCCTCCCGTATTATTGAACAACACAGACACCGAAGAGAGGATTCGTCAGATGAAGAGAACATCCCATTAATGGAATTGCGAAAACGTATGCAAGCTCGAAAAAAGCGTCTTGAAGAACAAGTATTAACAGACAGTGAGGACACTCAGGATCACCATAGAGATTCAGATAGCCCATCTGAGTCAGAGGAGAGGATGGAAGTGGATAATTTGTCATTATCACGTGCCTCAAAGACAGCCAGTACTGCACCGAGCGAACCAACGAGTGAAGATTCTAGTGGGGAAAAGGTGGATGGTCACTCTAGCAACAATACTATGACTGTTAATGACAGCCTGAATAATAAAATGACTAACCACGACAGTAGTACTAACAGTAATCAGAAGATTAAGTCTCTGTTGCAAGCTATCGCAGGCTTCTTGGACTAGAAGATACGTTAAACAGTATTTCCGCATGCAATTTACATAGTGGACGGTGTTGGATAATTATAACTGTTGAACGGGTTAGTTTCACGATAATCTGTCAGATGGGTCAGGTTGAGGGTCCTGCAAATATTGTTATACAACCGCCAGTAGGGATCCTAAATCTCCGCCAGTCCTGCACTGCCTCTAATGAGTTTCTGAGCCTCCCACCTTACTACAAACGGGAAAGCGTCTTTTATGAGAAACAAAAAATTCTTAAGTCCCTTATTCGTCTGAATATTTCAACTAACGAAATATGGGAGCCCCTTCACAAAGCACATCCTTCTTTTACGGAAACTGATTTTCCCCCTGACCTTAAGAAGGTTCAAGAAATAGATATGGGTGAACTAGTAGACCGACTGCATAAACTTAAAGAGCTTCGCTCCAAGAGTAGCAAGTTCCACAATGGGCATATTATATCATTATCATTATTGTCCTTGTAGTTATTCTCGTAGCATGGTGCAGAAGAAAACGTATCTTAAACATTGTACATGAGCTCAGTAGAAAAAATGTTTCTGCCAAACGAGTCGACGAGAATCCGGAAACGGCTGACATGATGGAGATGTCTGCTCTCAACAAGGGTCAACACTCGACTGACCCTGGACCGGGTGTACTGACCCGTGCGAACGAAGAAACCCAGACGTCCAGAGACATATATCCTGCTCTGCACTTGTCCGTCAACAAATAGGACGTTGCCAGCCGTCGGCCTTATCAAAAAGGCTATGTGAATTGTTCAGACATTATTGACCTTATGTATGTGTGTTGTTTTTATTCTTTTTTTTCAAGAACTGTCCTTCTTGAATGACAGATAGAATGAGAAGCTTACCTCCTTTTGTATTCTGCATACTATGACGATATAACAGCTAATTTCCGTATACGGGTAGCAAAATATTCATGTCCTTACAGAGGACTCTGACACAACTTGATTATTAGCTATTTATATGTAATCACTATTATGCTTGTGGTGATGGGGATTGTTATATGTGTCCTGTGACATGATGCCATTGATGATACGTAGATTGACCAACGCATTAGTGTTTTAAGGGAACGCATTCTTACTAGACGCATGTATTCTTGGATACAGGATGTGACGCGAGGATGTTGAATTATGCTTTGTCTGTATGTTATTATGTTATTACAATTTGTTATGCGGGGTTGTGAGCCCCTATATAATATGTCGTATGATACATCAAGTCTTGTTGCTACCCGAGTGTTGACTGGGGGTAGAGCTGAATACCGTGAACGAGTAACGATAAATGCCTCGCGTGTTGTGATTCACGAGTTGAATAAAGAAAGGCACGTAAGGGGGACCTGCACTGAAGATGCTGATGGTTCAGCGCTTGATTCAGAGAGCAGTTGCCGCCCGCCTTGGAGAAGTTTGTGGCACGAAATTAATAATTTGCGAGGACATGAAAAATGTTCTTGGCTGCTGTCATGGAGCTGTTGAAGACGAGGTGAATTTATATAAAATGAGAACTGTATTTCCTCAGGTTGTTGTTGTGGCTGGATGTAGTCCTGTGTACCGGTACTCATATAATCAAACCAGTAAGCCTGTTGGGGAGTTGTATCCTTGTTGTCCTTAATAAGTGGTAGTACATAATAAGTGCTGACAATGTACATCAATCAGGCGTAGTCAACTTGGATTGTACTTATATTATTGTAGGCCTAAACATATATTGGTCTTGTAGTTGTAGCTTGGAATGTATAAGAGGGCACTTAGGCTCTGTAGGTTACTGGCTTTATACTCCCTGATCTGTTTACGACAGACGTTTGAAGGAACTAATGCTGGGACTAATTTTTAAAAAATATCTTCGCATCGTAGACATTTTTTTGGGTAAGAATGGGAGGAGTGTAAGAAAGTCAACGTGTGCCTGATCGTTGATGCGGAGTTAATGAGAAGCCACCTGCTCAGAGATCAGAGAGGGAGATAGATGATCGGTGTGGTCCCACTTATCAGGAAATGGCATCTGAATATTGATCAGTGCTCGATGACCACACACTGATTGGGGAGAGTGTGCGAGCTTGTGTGACGGGTAGAACCACCTATCAGCGTTGGTGGTCTTAGATCAAAACCTGGATACACTTTAATTAGATAGCTCTCTTTCACATATAAGCTAGAGTGGAGAGCGGTCCAGACAGAAGACCGGAGAGGACCCCTGGACTACCACGGCCGAACGACTGCTCCAGCCCTGCTGTTAATAAACTCCTCTCCGGATAGAACTACAACATTTATTATTCTATACTCTGCACCCTTGACGTCGTGAACAACGCAAGCTAATAAAGAAGTACTGTACTACCCTATACAGATCAACCCACAAGAACGGCCTTCAACTTCATTGTTTTTTATGACTGCATACAGTAGTGTAGTGTTACACCTGTGTGATTTGGCGCCAGTGACCAAGGATCGACCTCTGTGTGTTGTCGTGGCCAGATGACAGTGCTGTTGTTATTGCTGTTCTGCTGTCATTACTGATTGCTGCTAATTCTACTGGCAGTTGCTGAAATTTCGCTGTGTTGCGGTCGCCGCTGCTGATTATATTGCTGTGTCTACTACTGACAGTTGCTATTGCTGTCGCTGAGATGCCGTTGCTTCTACTGGCAGCTGCTACCATTATGCTGTTTTGCTGTTGCTGATGCTGTTGCTGCTGCTACTGTGTGAGCTGAGAATGCAGATGCCTTTGTCGCCAACCCTGGGACCTGCCATGTGCTGAGATGCCGTTGCGTCTACTGTGAGCTGAGAATCCAGATGCCTTTGTCGCCAACTGTGGGACCTGCAATGTGCTGAGATTGCTGTTGCTGATGCTGTCCAAGTCGACGAAATAGAGGCGGCCTGTTAAAATAATTGGTGAGTCATGGATTTATATTTTTGTGTGCTCCATATTAATAATTGAACGGGTGTGAATAAGCCCTATTGAATTCTTGCAATTATAAATGTCTGAAACACTTATGTTCGTATCATGCATTTTTATTATTTTCATTGATAACTTGAGTGCGTGGTAGTGCTTACGGGCTAAGTTGTAGCTGAATCTTTGTGTAACGAATTAAGTTCGGCAGGCAATGTGGCAATGTTTTTGTTTGATTCTGTGCTCATGTCGGCAAGCCAGTATGCTACTTATTATGCCTTGATCGTGTGAATAATGAGCTCTGCCCGATATCAGTAGAAACGATGGTAACGAGTTACCATGGCGTAAGAGTTTGCTCAGGTAAAATTATCTTGCTCGCGTGCTGGGCGGTAGAAGGAGGTATGTTTTCAGAAAAGGGACCCTTTCTGATTAAGGAATGTTATACGAATATGGTACGATTAGTAGGAGTGATTAAATACAAAGGCGCGAGCGTCTTTTGCTGCTCTAGCCACTAACGAAGTATGAATGCCTAAATGAGGCGGTAATAATATTGACTGTTCAGCTAAGCTAATGATTCAGATATAATTGTTGGAGAGATGTTCCTTTAAGTATTAATTGAAATCTGCGGAATTATTTGGTCTGTGTCTATGATTGGTTTACAATCAGTATGTGTTGGGTCTCTCCCTATCGGCTGAAGGGAAAGCGCCATCATGGTTAATTGCAAAAGTCTAAGCTCTCTCCGCCTGTCTTTGTTGGCTCGTCATGGTTTAATATTGCAATGGCAGATGCGCTTAGTTACAGTTTATTTATGCCTGGAAAAACAAGATATTCGCTTTCATACTATATATCCCTTGTGATGAGAGTATGGTGAATAATTACAAATGGGCAACCTAGCATTTTGACGAGTCCACAAAATACAGACGTGTTCCCCCACACCCGTGAATTTTGAATAATAAAATGCTGCTAAAACTGACAGCTACCAAATCCCATTTCTCTCCAACGCCGTAAATAGTATTTGAAAGTTAATGACTATTCTAGAGCGATGAATTTGATTGGCTACCGATTAAGGACAACGAAAATGTTGTTACCGCGGTATGCAGTGTTGCTTAGATATAAGATGAAATGTGAAAGTATATTATTACTAGAACGAGTGTGGAATCGATGAAAGTGCAATTTTAGCAATTTTTAAACATGCCGTAGGCAGAATTGATAAGATACAATATATGGTGTGATAATGTATTGTGACAGTTGGCATAGTGACGAGATAAGTGTTTTGATTACGCTAAATGTGTTTACGCTATGTGAGAATATTATATACACTCCAATTGGGTGCGCTTTGTTTCTTTTCGAGTATGATGATTGAGTTATGGAAAAATCAAGTCGCTGAACGGTCTCGGGTGTATGATTGCAATTCTGTGTTCAATGAGTACAACGTTAAGAAATCTAAGGGCTCTTTGTGTAAAAGTCGCTGGCTTGGGTTCAAGTAGTAACGTGAAACGTGAAACAGGTGCAGTGATAATGACTTTCAAAGATGGCCTCAGGTGCTAATGACTGTTGCTTCTGACGTGTCACTCTGAGATAGATTCTGAGTAGATCATTAATTACTACTTGTCGTAATTGTACCAAGCTTAAGGCGTGGGAGGAAAGCTTGTCGGCATAGAATCTTCTAGGCCTGTATCCCTCAGGTACCGTAGTTGGGGTAATTTATCCTACGAATACGCAAACGAAAGGGCTATACTATAGATTCCTTGCAGTAGTGACGGATTGTACTGTAACGAACTTGGTTCTTGACTAATATAGTCTCTTTTATCAAGTTACTGGCTAGCGATGTGTGTTTACCCTTATATGAAACTAAGCTTATGTTTTTCCTCCAGAGAGGGATGTATTGATGTTGTTTATACTTATATGCCTGCTATCGTATGGATACGTCTGTGAGCTTGGATCAGACTACTACGAGTATGAATAAGTCAAGGAAAGTTGCGTGAACTATTTTATGAAGTAATTTTAGATGCTTGTGGCAAAGTAGCATTTAAATTGAAAGTATACATTAAGTTTTTTGGAGCACACATACGTCCATGACTCTAGTTGTAATACTTAAGTCAGAATGAAATTCTGAATGGCCCCGTGTCTCTGAGACACGCCTCCCCGCCTGTGTTTTATGTATTGAACTGAGAAAAAAGTTTGACTTGTAGCAAATGACTGTTTGATCGACCCTGCCACAACGACGAACGAGGGATGGCACGTGACCCTACCGATGACGAAGGAGAGGATCAACGCTGAAACCAGAGCAAGGCTACAGATTAACCTCACTTTACTAACACTTGTAATTGTGAATGATTTATGTACCATGTATTTACCATGTAGCCCTGGTCGGAGTATTGTTGAGTAGGGAAGGTCCCGAAGATGCGGTATAACTGTTTTTAAAAAAAATATATCATTAGACACCTTATCAGCACAGAAGACCTATCCACAAAATTTAAAAATGGATCATTTTTGGCATAGCGATCAATCAGGCTATGCACCTTCATCCTGTGAAAGTTTGACGATATGGTGCAAATTTAGAGTGAGTTATCAAGGTTTCGGCTCAGGGGAGAGAAATTATATTAATCCCTGGCGTTTTTTTCACTTTGTTTCTAACAAACACCTCACATTTTGTGAGGTGGGAAGATCCCACTTGCACTTGACTTCCTGAACAAGCCTTTTATTCTATCATATATGAATGATGTCATGTGTGTATAGGTAATTTTACAGTGAAAGCATCTTGATACAGCGTTGCAAATTCTCTAGATTTTATGAGTCTCCGGAATTTTATGTGAATCT
>JAUJPK010075537.1:0-11719 GCA_032270525.1 Callophyllis flabellulata | reverse complement strand
AGAGTTCTTTAGCGAGCACGATGTATGTCCATCGTGTAACCAAGATATTGCAGAAGAATACAAACAGGCGATTGTCCAAGACCTTAATAAGAAACTTGAAGACAACAACTCAAAAATTGGTGAACTTGAAACAGTCCTCACCAAACTTAACTCGCAACTATCTAAGATTACTGAAATCCAATCGCAGATTACCGACAAGAATATTGAACTATCTACACGAAACTCAACAATCACCTTACTCAATAAGCAAATTAAAGAGATGCAGGTTGAGATCGAAAGCGCAAAAACTGATACGACAAATATCGATGAAGAGAAAGCCAAGTTAAAAGAACTTGCCACTGAAGCGATTACTAAGATTCATACAAAGACAACTCTACAAGAGCAACGCAATCTTGAAGAAGTTGCCAACATCCTATTGAAAGATACTGGTATCAAGACAGCAATCATTCGTGAGTATCTTCCTATCATGAATAAGTTAATCAACAAGTATCTCCAAGCAATGGATGCTTACATTCACTTTGAACTTGATGAAGCATTCAATGAATCAGTTAAGTCTAGATTCAGAGATGACTTTACATATGCTTCTTTCTCTGAAGGTGAGAAGATGCGTATTGACTTGGCAATCCTATTCACATGGAGACAGATTGCAAAGATGAAGAACTCTGTCAATACAAACCTACTGCTACTGGATGAGATCTTCGATTCATCTTTAGACACAGCAGGAACAGATTACTTCCTAAATCTAATGAATCAATTCGGAGAGAATACAAACATCTTCGTTATTTCCCACAAGGGTGATCAGTTGTTTGACAAGTTTAGATCTGTTATTAAGTTTGAAAAACGCAATGATTTTTCAGTTATTGCAGCTAAGTAAGTAACCACCTCCCTCCAACCCCTGTAGATTCAAGGTAAAAATAAGTGTTGTCTTTAATTAATGACTGGTGTATAATAGTCGTTATATTATGGAGAAAACTATGGAAAATCAATGGAGCGGTTTTGATGACTTTGAGTTGGCATGTTTGTGTGCTGACTATGGATACGAAGATGCACTTGACATTGCAGCTATCCTCCCTGTAAAATTGTCTAATCGTGCAGAAATTGAAGCACTGTTGACTGCACATGAACTTGAAATGGCTTTTGGAGAATAAATAATGGAAATGAAAGCAACTGATCTCTCCGCAAGATTGCTGGCAACTGAAAACCTTTCAGTGATTCGTGCCAGAACTCGCACTGCATCTTTTGATATCAAGAGTCGTATCTTGACTTTGCCGATGTGGAAAGATATGACTCCCGAAATTGAAGATATGTTGATTGGTCACGAAGTGGGTCATGCCCTTTACACCAACGATGACTATCTTGAACCACTAAAAGAAACCCCTAAGTTACACTCATACATGAATGTCCTAGAAGATGTTCGTATCGAGAAACTTATCAAACGCAAATATCCAGGATTGCGCAAACGCATGAACGAAGGATATAAGCAACTCAATGATCGTGACTTCTTTGGCACGAAACAAGTTCAAGACTTTGACGAACTATTACTCATTGACAAAATCAATCTTTATTTTAAGGCTGGATTCCAGTGTGGTGTAACATTCACACCTGATGAAAAGGCATTCGTGAATCGTGCAGAACGAACAGAAACAGTCGATGAAATTATTGCATTGGCAAACGACATCTATGCGTATTCTAAACAGCAAGCCGAAGAGCGTAAACAGAATGCTAAATTCCAAGAACAAGAAGAAGATGACGAAGAGGATGATGACGAAGATGGCGAAGATCCAATATTCGGTGACTTTGATATCGAAAATGATGACAATTTTGAAGAACAAGATGGCGCAGACGAAGATCTGAAACCAGCCAAGAAGAATAAATCATCTGCTCTCCAAAATGATGACAAGTCAGAGTTGGGTGATGACCTAGAATCAAAAACAGAAAGAGCATTCCAAAATAAATTGGAAGACCTAGCTGATGATTCTACTGAATACAAATATTGGAAATTTGATACTGACTACTATAAAGACCCAGTTGTCGGTTACAAACAGATTCTTAATGAAACTAAATCACCTGAAAAATGGGCAGTTGATAATCCAGAAACCATTGACTACCGCACTCGTAATATGAGTGAGGAACAACGAACTGCTTTCCATGCAGCAGAAGATTCAGATTTTGTTCAATTCAAAACCGAGTCGATTCGTACTGTCAATTATCTTGTAAAAGAATTTGAGATGAAGAAGTCTGCTCAACTACATAAGCGTGCAACGGTATCAAAGATTGGCTCACTGGACATGAAGAAAGTTTATGCATACAAATTGCAAGATGACTTATTTAAGCGTGTGACTTCTCTGCCACAAGGTAAAAATCACGGCATGATTCTTCTTGTTGACTGGTCTGGTTCAATGAACGAAGTATTGAAAGATACCATGAAACAGGTTATCAATCTGGCTATGTTCTGTAATCGTGTTCAGATTCCATATCGTGTCTTTGCATTCACCACTGACTACAACGACAGAAAAACTGAAACAATCGCAGAGCGTGAAGCGTATTATGCTTGGAGATCTGAAAGACGAGAGCCAAACAATTTGATTGATTGTGCAGATAGGTTTCACTTGTTAGAATTCTTTAACAACAAAATGACCACCAGCGAATTCAATTCAATGGCTCGTCGTATCCTTGACTATCGTTTCTTTTGGAATGATGGCTACAACACTGGTGGAACTCCACTCAACGAAGCATTGGTATATTGCTACAAAACTTTGGGCACATTTATCAAAAACAACAATATCGAAAAAACAACTTTCATCACTCTTACTGATGGCGAGGGTGGTTCATTGAACACATATTCATCTGGTCGTTTCGATGATACTCGTACTGAAATTGTTGATGGTGTTTACAAACGAATCAAAATCAAGAACTTTATCAAAGATGAAGTTACACAGAAGACATATGAGATTGGTCGTCTTTCTGGTAATCAAACTGAGATGATTCTTCGAATGATTAAAGATCGCTACAATGTTGCAATGGTTGGATTCCATATCTGTCAGAATCGTGGTCGTGATTTGCGTGGGGTTGCTCAGTCAAACCTACCTGATTACAAGGGTGATTTTTATACTCTTGTTGAATCTTGGAAGAAAGAATTTAGAACAAATGGTTTTGCATCGGTGAAGAATACTGGTCGTGATGAATTGTTCTTGATTCCGCAGTCTTCAACTAAGATTCAAGAGGGGGAATTAGATGTGAATGCAAATGCAAATGCAAAATCGATTGCAAAGAATTTCGGTAAATTCCTCAATGTAAAGAAGACTTCCCGAGTCCTACTCAACCGATTCGTTGCATTGGTAGCCTAAGACCCTTGTAGATACAGGGAAAAATAAGTGTTGACTTTTATTGTTAATTACAGTATAATAGTCGTTATGAATTTGTGAAAGTGTAGTTTTTATTATGGAGAATGTGATGGCAAAAACTGATAACCAGTTCCGTGATTCGTTTGAATCGAAGATGAAAGAAATGTACCCTGACACTGCCACCAAAGGCACTGTGAGTCGTCCAGAACTTTTGAATGTTATGAAAGCAATGAAGACAGAGAAGTATCCTCTTTGGCTTATGAAGAATAAAGTTGGTCGTGGTTTGTACGCTATTGATGGTGGTGCAACCCCTGTTGTTGGAAACACTGCTCTGAAAGCACAACCTGTGAAACAAGAATCATTTAAAGTGGACTACTCTGATATCTCAGCGTTGATTCCAAAGAAAGATCCTAACTTTGTTCCATTCGGCAACTACGCTGATTTGGAAAACATTATCAAGTCTGGTATCTTTTATCCTGCATATATTTCTGGTCCAACTGGGAATGGCAAGTCAACAATGGTCGAACAGATTTGTGCCAAACACAAGCGTCCATTGATTCGTGTTAACCTTAACATGATGACTGACGAAGAACAACTCATCGGTTCCAAGACTTTGGAAGATGGTAATGTGGAAGTAGTCGAGGGTCCAGTTCTTATTGCAATGCGCAACGGCACTGCACTTCTTCTTGACGAAATTGATGCAGGTTCAGCAAATACTTTGCTCTGCTTGCAACCGATTCTTGAGGGTAAGCCATACTACTTCAAACTCAAGAACGAGATGATTATTCCAGCTGAAGGATTCAACATCTTTGCCACTGCCAATACTAAGGGTAAGGGTTCAGACGATGGTCGTTATATTGGCACCAATGTTTTGAACGAAGCATTCTTGGAGCGATTCGCTGTTACATTCGAACAGGAATATCCAAATGCGAAAATCGAAGTTAAGATTATTAAGAATCTCATGGAAACTTATGGCTGTTTAGATGCCGAGTTTGCAGAGACACTCGTGAAGTGGGCTGAAGCAATTCGTCGCACTTTCGAGGATGGTGGTGTGGATGAAACTATTACGACTCGTCGTATGATCCACATTGTTCGTGCCTTTGCGATTTTCAAGAATCAGCAGAAAGCAGTTGAGTTGTGTTGCAATCGTTTCGATGCTGCAACGAAGGCTGCATTCATTGACTTGTTCGATAAAGTTGCAAACCCACAGCCAGAAGTAGTCGCTACACCTGTAGAGACACCGAAGGTGGAGGACGAGATTCCCTTCTAAAAGTAATACTTTAGTAATCCCCTACTACTTGTAGGGTTATTACAAAAAAGACTTGCCTTTAATTAGGAATTGTAGTATAATAAGTGTTCGTTAGTTAGATTTTTGTGAAACTTTTTAAGGAAATATATTATGTTGAAATTTGCAAACTTGACTTTGTCTCAAAAGCGTTTTGTTGTGGCTGTACTCGAGTCCAATAAACAGTACAAGAAAGATCCTCAAATTACTTTGAAGGAATGTGCTGCAATTTATTACTCAATTCGTGACCAGCGTACTGGTGCGAAGGGTGAAAAGATTGGATATCCTAACTGGTTGTTCAATAAAAATAAAGTCGAGCGTGGTGTATACCAGTTGCCTATTCCTACTGAAACCGAGTTGTCTGCTTATGCCAAAGAATTGGCTGAGAAGAATACTCCAAAAGTAGCTAAGGCTAAAGCCAAAGTTGTGAAACTTGCTAAAGCCAAAACTGTTAAAGTCAAAGCACCAGCTAAGACTGCAGTTGCCACTGAAGATAAGATGGAAATGTCTCGTCTTCAAAAGATTGTTGATGAGTCTGTCGACTTCGATGACGACACAGAAGACTTCAATGCAATCCTCCGTGAGAATGGCATCACTGTTTAATTAGAGTTTATCCGTCATCTGGGGTACTGCCATCGCCCCAGATGATTTTTTTCATTTGATGGTTGTTAATTATGGAGATATTATGTCTAAACAAGAATTGCTATTGACGCATCTACAAAAGGGTAAGACTTTCACTGCTAAGCAGATCAAGTCCTCTTTCGGTATTGCACATCCTGCAAGCACAATCCGCAACTTGCGTGAACAAGGTTACTGTGTTTACTCTAACCCAGCAGTTGTGAATGGTACTGAAGTTGTTAAGTATCGTATTGGTCGCCCAACTCGTGCAATGGTTGCTTTGGCAAACCGCTATGCTGGTTCATCTGTATTTACTCGTACAGTTTAATTAAGTGAGTTATAAATGGGCATTCTTCGGAGTGCTCATTTGTGCATTCATTTGGAGAAAGATATGGCAACCAAAGAAGATATAAAGAAGTCCCAAAATGCCACCACAGGTGGTCGTAAATTCGATGGAGGTAAACTACAATATGGTTTGCTTCCACCACTCGCATTAAAAGCAACTGTAGAAATTCTAACATTTGGTGCGGAGAAATACGAACCAGATAATTGGAAACAAGTTCCTGACTCAAAACGAAGATACTTTGACGCAATGCAAAGACATCTTTGGGCATGGAAAGAGGGAGAGCAAAACGATCCCGAAACTGGCAAGAATCACTTGGCACACGCAATGTGTTGCTTAATGTTTCTTTACGAACATGATGTAAAATATAGCAAGGAAAATAAATGATTCGTTTATGGTTAGTGTTTGCTATTTTATTCGCTGGATTCTATTTTGGAATTCCTGCGTTTAGAAAACTAAAAGGTAAAGAGAAATGGGATTTGACTAAGACCCTTCTTTTTAGTATGATGTGTTCTTTGTTGGCAGTAGTCGCCATGGTTATTATTGTTGTTTTGTTTTAAGGATTAATATGAAAAATGTTTTGAAAATCTCTGCCATTGTTGCAGCTTTGTCTTTGGCTACTGGTTGCACTCGTATCGAGACTGGTGAAGTTGGTTTGCGTGTTGGCTTCGATAAACAAGTTAAGAATGAGGAATTGCTTCCAGGTTCATTTAATCAAACAATGATTGGTAGTGTTATGACATTCCCAATTAAAGAAGTTGCCGTGAAGGTTGATGACATCACTCCACAAGCCAAAGATAATTCTACAATGAAAGACTTTGACTTGACAGTTATCTATAACATCAACCAGAGCCAAGTTGCTGAAATTTATAATACCAAAAATAAATCATTCCACGCTAACCATAATGGTGATGTTTACTTGATGTATAACTACATCTTCAATGCCACTCGTAATGCAACCTACAAAGCTGCTCGTAAGTATGAAGCATTGGATATGGGTGATAATCGCACAGCGATGGAACAAGAGATTCGTGAAACTGTCGTTAAGACATTGGCTGATGAAAAGTTGGATGGTACTATTACTGTTACTCAAGTGTTAATCCGTAGCATTATCCCAGCGGATTCGGTTGTGTTAAGTGCCAACGAATTGGTCAAAGCAAAGAACGAATACAAGACCGAAGAAGTTAAAGTTGCAACTGCTCGTAAGCGTAATGAATCTATGCAAGCCAACCCCATGGCAATTCCATTGCTAAAGGCAGAAGCAGAAGCAGAAGCCATGCGTAAGTTGCCAGATGCAATCGCTAACTTTAAAGGACAGACTCTAGTTATCAATGGAGTTGTTACCCCAACTGTCCAAACAAATACAAAATAAATTTGTCATATACCCCATTTTGGGGTATAATGTTTTATACATAGTAATGTACAATTTGAAAAAGGAAACCCTATGAAATTATCTAAAGAAACTGTATCCCTTATTAAGAATTTTGCTGGCATCAACAGCAATCTTCTCCTTAAGAATGGGAACAAACTAGCAACTATCAGTGCACAAAAGAATGTGATGGCTGACGCAACAACAACTGAGTCATTCCCTGACTTTGCCATCTATGACTTGAATGAGTTTCTTGGTGCGATGTCTTTGTTTGATGATCCTGAGTTGGAATTCCAAGACAAGTATGTCTCAATCAAGCAAGGTAGTATGAACATTAAGTTCTTTGCTGCAGACCCGTCTGTGTTGGTAGCACCACAGAAAGCGATTACCTTTCCTGATGCAGAGATTAACTTTAACATGTCCTCAGCGATGTTGGATATGATTAAGAAAACTTCTTTAGTTCTCCGTGCAGCCGATGTATCAATCGTTGGTGATGGTAGCAAAGTTACTGCTGTCGTTGGAGACAAGAAAAATGCCACTGGTAACTCTTACAGCGAAGCAATTGGTGATACTGATAAGACATTTAAGGTAAACTTGAAAGTAGAAAATCTAAAGATGCTTCCAGGTGATTATCAAGTGTCTATCTCCAGTAAGAAAATCTCTCGTTTCAAAGCACCAAACACCGACTTAGTTTACTATGTCGCAGTAGAAGCAGATTCTACATTTGAGTTTTAATTGATGAGAGGGTATAATTCCCTCTCTGTTTTTATTATGTTTGGAGTGATATATGATTGATAGTCGTGATGAAATGTTTTTGTGGGTAGAAAAGTATCGACCACAGAAGATTGATGATTGTGTTTTGCCACAGGCACTGAAAGATACTTTCCGCCAGTATGTAGAGCAGGGTGAGTTGCCTAACTTTTTGTTTACTGGTTCAGCAGGTGTAGGTAAAACTACAATTGCCAAAGCACTATGTAATGAAATTGGTGCAGAGTTTATGATGATCAACGGATCCGAAGAATCGGGTATTGATACTCTGCGCACTAAGATTAAGGGATTCGCTTCCACTATATCATTGACAGATGCCAAGAAAGTTGTCATCCTCGATGAAGCGGATTACCTTAATGCTAATTCGACTCAGCCAGCACTTCGTGGCTTCATTGAAGAGTTTGCCAACAATTGTCGATTCATTCTGACATGTAACTTTAAGAATCGTATCATTGAACCTATCCACAGTCGTTGTTCTGTGATTGAGTTTAAGATTGATTCCAAAGACAAACAAGAGATCGCTGCAACCTTCTTCAAGCGAGCAGTATCAATCCTCAAGCAAGAGCAGATTGAGTTCGATCCTAAAGTTGTTGCTGAACTAATCACTAAACACTTTCCAGATTACCGTAGGATTCTAAATGAACTCCAACGATACTCTGTATCAGGTAAGATTGATTCTGGTATCCTCGTCAATATGTCTGAGGAATCATTTAAGGGATTGATTAAACTACTCAAAGAAAAAGACTTCACCGAAGTCCGTAAGTGGGTTTCAAAGAACTCTGACTCAGACACCACATCACTATTCCGTGAATTGTATGATAGTGCTGCAAACACAATTGAACCAAACAGTGTTCCACAATTGGTTCTTATCCTAGCAGACTATCAATATAAAGCAGCATTTGTAGCTGACCATGAACTAAATATAATGGCAGCACTCACTGAGATTATGGCTCAGTGTAAATTCAAATGAGGCTAACATGGAAATCATTTTACTAGTAGTATTCACATTCGTTGTATGGGTAATGGGTGTTAAGTCTGGTTGGGATGCTAGAGAAAGACATGCCAGTAGGATAACAAAACAATTTCTTGATGCCATGCAAGATGCTGAAGAACAAGAAGAAGAACAAATCCATATTATTATCGAAAAACATAATGATATGTTATTTGTTTACGATAAAGATACTAAGCAATTTATGGCACAGGGATCTTCCAAAGAAGATGTAGAGAAAGTTCTTGTAGAAAGATTTCCTGGAAAAAGATTTGCATGCCACGAGTCTATACTTAAAGAAGTTGGATTCTTATCATGACACCATTTGACTTTATTAATGCAATCAATTTAACAAAGAAAGATCTCTTAGCAGAAGACCCGATGGCTAAGAAGGACTATGTTCCTTTTATTATTAACAGGGGTTTGGGTTATTTTCCAGATACAGTTCTGTATGCGAATGAGATGAATCGTAACTCATCCATTCCAGTGGACTGGCAATTTTCTTTTTTACTAAATAGTATCTCTAAGAAGAAAAGATTCAGTAAATGGCACAAAAAAGATGCCGAAACGGAGTCTCTTCGATTAGTTAAAGAATACTTTGGTTATTCCGATTCTAAGGCAATTGATGCCCTAAGTATATTGACGGAAGACCAGTTGGTAATGATAAAAGAAAAATTATACAAAGGTGGAAAATAATGACTGTCGAATTGATTTATTACGACTGGACTGCCGAGTCCATGCTTGAGGTGACACTACCTGAACCAGATAACTTTTTGAAGGTTCGTGAGACACTAACTCGCATTGGCATCGCATCCCGAAAAGAAAACAAACTGTATCAATCTTGCCATATTTTACATAAGCAAGGTAGATACTTCATTGTGCACTTCAAAGAATTGTTCGCTCTAGATGGTAAAGAATCTAACATCACGAGTGGCGATATTGAGAGAAGAAATGCTATTGCTGGTTTGCTTCAAGATTGGGATCTATTAAAGATACTAAATAATACGCAAGCAGACAATAAAGCATCTTTGTCTCAAATTAAAGTAGTCTCTTACAAAGAGAAAAATGAATGGGAACTTGTTCCCAAATATAACATAGGAAAAAAATCAAAATGATTAAACTTGAATTGACAGTAGATGAAGCAAATACTATTCTTCGTACTCTAGGTAAACATCCTTTCGAGGAAGTTGTTGCTTTAATCAATAAAATTAAACAGCAAGGTGAACCACAAGTTGCAGCAATGGAAGCAGAAGCTGCAAAGAACGCACCAGCTGAAACACCTGCTGTATAAATAAGTAGGTAAAGAATTCACCTTAGGACCACTAAGTTACGAATCGTTTTAAAGCAGACATGACGCACGATGTCGCTGGAGTTGTAACCAGCACCTGATATGCCTTCGGGATATCAATTTTAATTTAACTCGCTTAATAGGAGAAACACAAATGGTAAGACAATTCATCCCCACAATTTTTGGTGAACACTTCAAAGACTTCGATAAAGTTTTTGTTGGCTTTGATGAGCAATTCTCAAAGATGCAAGCATTGCATGACGACCTCACTAAGAATATCCCTAACTATCCTCCATTCAATGTTCGTAAGAACGGTAATACCTACACGATTGAAATCGCTGTAGCAGGTTTCGCACAAAACGAAATCGACATTACCATTGATGGTGGCAAATTAGTTGTCAAGGGTAACTCTGAGTCAGTAGAACCAGAGGGTACTGATTACTTGTTCAAAGGTATTGCTAATCGTGCGTTCACTCGTGCATGGGCAATCGGTGACCAGTATGAAGTGAAGGATGCTGAACTGTTCAATGGTGTATTGAAGATCGCTCTCGATCAATTGATCCCAGAAACACAGAAAGCAAAGAAAGTCCCAGTAAAAACTAAAGGACAGAAATCATTCTTACAAGAGGACGCATATGAAAAAGCTGCTGAAACACTGTAAGGATATTTTTCTTGGTATTGCTGATGGTATCCATAAATTCAAAACTTACAAAACAGGTAAGGTAAAATGAACAATTGGATCCCAATGACAGATGATGATTGGGATTGGGTAAACGGCAAAGCACCAGCAAACCCTAACCAAAAGTAATCGTACAAGTAGGGAGAGTTTCGGCTCTCCCTAAATACTTGTATGATGAAAGCAAAACTATCACCCAACATGATCTCATTCGTCGCTGTTCGCAGAGGCGAGTGGGTTCTCAAAATTTCTGTTTATAAAAATAAACAGATAATGGTAGTTGCACAGCATTGTTATGAGTATGAAAGAACACTAGTTCGATTCTTTACTGATCAAAATTTTGCTGCAGATTTTATTGAACAACTTGTTATAGAGGATTGATATGACAGAAATTAAAGTATTTAAATTGATTAGTGGTGAAGAACTTATCGGTAAAGTAGAAGAAACTGCAAATGGATATTTTGTGGAATCACCATCAACTATTCTTATGCAACAAACAAAAGAAGGTGTTCAATTGGCATTAATGCCATACATGCCTTATGTAGACGGAAAGGTGAAATTATTCAGTCAATGTATTGCAACCGAAGGTACTCCCTCCACGAATATGGTCAACGAATATAACCGATTATTCGGTTCGGGGATCCAAGTGGCTCCAGCATCCGCTCTAGCTGGACTCCAGATGCCCTAATCTACAGGGCTAGACCTCCCTCCAAACCCTCTCTCGTAGAGGGTTTTTCGCATTCTAAACCCCTGTATCTACAAGGGTTTCTAATCCCCTTAGACTCGTAGGGTTATCCAATTTAGTTGTTGTCTTTAATTGCAAACTACTGTATAATAGTAGTATGAAAATTGAAAAGGAAACAAAAATGTTGAAGAATGCAAAAGTTGCTTCTGTTGGTGATGTGATTCGTGCTTATGATTTTAAACCAATGTATGGTCGCAGTGATTGTTTCATCGAAGGTAAAGTTATTTCTATCACTGAAGAGCGTGGTTACAAAGCATACAAGATTATGTGTATCAATGACTTCTTTGATGGTAAA
>JAUJPK010074427.1:0-11829 GCA_032270525.1 Callophyllis flabellulata | reverse complement strand
TCTTGCAAATTGAGATGTTTTCAATTTTTCTTGGTGACTTTTTATGCGGAAGTGATGTTAAAAATTTGGCTTACTGTAGTTTATTTACTAAATTTGAGGATGAACAAGTTTGGAGAAAAATTTATGAAGAAAAACATTCACAGATTTTAGCTCAGCTGTTTACGTTAATAATATAGGAGCTTAACTGAAGTTTAAATTTTAAAGGTATGAAAACACTTTTTGAACATACAAATTCTGTAAAACAAATTCAAATACCAGGTAAAAGGTTTTGGAATTATTTTTCTCACAACTAGGCAAATAGAATCTCTTGTCTATCTGTGTGGACTTAAGTTTTTCTATACTTAAAGTCTGTTATTTTTTCCTGATTTGTTTACTCTGAACTGAATGAGGTGCCCATTTTAATTATTTTTTTCAGGTAATCAATCGTATCGATCAAACGTAATTCATTGCATCAAACTGAATCGAAGTAAACTTGATGTCTTGAATCTGCAGCTACTCAGGTGTTATTATTTTTGTTTTATTTTAGGCTATGACTTCTAAGCAGGTAGACTTGTGGTTCGGGCAATGTGTTTCATTTGAGAAAAAAAAGTTTACTTCTCTAAATAGTTTGAGAGAAAGTTTCAATGGATTTCACCATTTTGGATTGGGCAATGAGATTGATGTTGATGATTTGAAAAAAGAAATTGAAAAGGTCTTTATTAAAGAAGGCATTGAATTTATGCTTCAAAGCAGTAAGAAGAATGGTAAAAAGCGATTGAAGGTTTCAGGAATTGAGTTGAAAAATAACGTTGGTAATGTACATCAAGTTTCTGTGATCAAAACTGTTGGGGAATGTGGGGAAAAGTCAGAGGCCAAGTTTGTAGAGAAAGAACTTGATAAAAGGAATGTTTCTGTGATTAAAACCCTCGATTTTATGTCTGTAATTACTTCAGAACAAACATCTAATACTTTTACTGAGTGTGAGCCTAACACTCAATGTGAGCTTAGCATTTTTTCTGAAAGCGTACCAAATTCTCTATCTGAATGTGAGCGAAATACTGATTCTGAAAGTGAACCTAATAGTTCCTTTGAACTTAAATCTATTGCCTTTTCTCAAAATGAACTTAACATCTTCTCTGAAAGTGAGCCCAACACAAACACTGAAAGTGAGCCCAACACAGACTCTGAATGTCAACCTAACGACCATCCTAGATTAATATCAAGCATAGATTCTAATTTTGATACCTGCACACCTTCTGGCGACTCTACCTTTTCGTTAAATGTTACTAGTTTTGAGAATTCTAGCCATAAGATCCATGAATCCAATGAGAAAGTGGCCTCTAATAAGAATACCTTTCTTCGTTATTTTCAAGAAGGGAAATCAAACAAAAGAAAATCCGATACAATTGTAACTCAACCTGAAAAACAGTTTTCCTTTAGAAAAGTTGACGAATCACCTTACTACAACAATCTAGTATTTTCACGATTCTTTGAGAATTTCAAAACTATTACACCATCGAATCTACCATCATGCCAATTCAACAGTTTTGAGGATTATCTTGATTCAGAACTTCCATTATCAAGCAATATAAGTGAGAAATTAAGAAATTTGATTCTAAGGGCAAAATCTTCCACCAATTTTCTTCAGTCAAGAATAAATGCTTTTTTGTGTAGCTCCTTTCCTCCAATCATCACAGGAAATCTTGTAAACAATTTTATTGATTATATTGAATCTGCTATTCCAATCCCTCAATTTTCAGCCATGAGTTGCATCTCAAAATTGTTATTTAAATGTGAGGTTTGTGAAATTTACTCTGATTATTTAAAATCTACTGGGACAGCCTTTATAATGGGTTCAGGGAAACTTGAAGGTTGCCGGCAACTGTATGAACATGGTAACACAGCTCACCACATAAAAGCCATTGAATTCTTAACAAGGCAATCAAAAGAACCAGTCAAGTTAACCAAGAGAAGCCATACTCATTCTGGGCATATATCAAGCTACTTCAAGGATTCAATATCAGAAAAAGGTAAAGAAGTTCCCTGTTTGTTTGTATGGAATCAAGAGTTAGTTGATGCATATAAAGATGACCAATTCATACGCACAAAAAAACCCAAAACTTTATTTAATGAACAAAAATTATGGGAAAAATGTGGTCACCAAAATTGTAAAGATTATACCATCTGGAAAAAAAACCACTCAAAAGAACATAAAGAATTGTGCCTGGAAGGTAAATCACACTTTAAATCTGTGTTTGTTCCAGCAAACAACCAAAAATTTCTTATAAACGGCAAAACTGTAACAATTAAAGGAGGGATAAAATCTCTTGATCCTCCCTGTTTAACGATTGCTTCAAATATCAGTCAACATCCTTATACTTGCAAAAACTGTCACAGTCAATTGAAAGATCTAAACAATTTATTGAATTTTCGTCAAAATAAGGCTTCTCTTCCAACAGCTGAATCTAGAGTTGGTAAACAAGGTATGAGGAATGATTATGCTACTAAGAATGAAAAGGAAAAACACTATCAAGAAATTTTAGAAAGAAATAAAACTCTTATTAAGGAAAGTAAAGAATATCAAAGAATTTTATATAGTAAAACGAATTGGCAAAAACTTCTCCTTGAAAGTTGTGAAAACGATGATGTGAAAAAGCTCGTTGTAGACCTTGTGTCCCTTCTAAAACAAAATGTGAACAACAATATAAAAAAAGATATCATAACCAATCTTTTAGGTAAATTGAAATCTGGCGTAAACCACAAATTCACACCAATAATTAAAGATGTTGCAGCCTATTACCATAACTCACTGGGACCTGATAAGTATAGTTTACTTAAGGATCTGTTTGGTCTACCAGGAAAAACTTGTGCTAAAGAACATGGTCAGCAAACCAAACTTCATCTGGGGTTGAATGAGAAAGTGTTTGAGAATGGTGTTACTTTGTATGAGGGAGGGCCTGTTGTTGATGCTACAGATGAAGCAAGAACATTGAGGTTTCTTTCAGGGGTTGTTGGGAAGGATGATAAAATTGAAATCATAGGTCAATGCTGGGAACCTGATATAAATGACTGGGAAAGTTCAAGAGTTTTTTTGGAAGATATTGTGAGTAAAGAGGGTTTTCCTGATGATTTTTCTGCTCTGAAAAGCTTTGTTGAAAATCTAGATGTTTCAAAGGGACTTGCCAAAGACACAGCTGTCCACAACCTATCAGCTGTCTCAGGCTCCAAGTCAAAACCTTTGATATATTTAATTTGGCCCACACCAAATGCTGGTTATTGTTCTTCTCATTTGTTGAGGATTTGGGATGTTGTCAGGTCGAAATGTTTCCTTTTGCCTTCTGGAGAGTTGAGGAAAGATCCAATTAACTTAGTAGGGCATGCTAGTGATTCTGCAGGGTTTCAGCTTGCTGCAGCAGTGTCTTTGATGACTCCTCATGATCAGGCATTAAGAAAAGGTGTCAAGTATTTAACCCTGGGTGCTGGAGAAAGTCCTTTTGCTGCACCATATTTTGGTCCTCTCCCTTCAATTGCTTATTTAGATTATGATCACAATCTGCGTCTTTTCCTTAAATGTTTGAAATATGAGACACTTGATCTCTCCTTTTTTCCATCTCAGTCTAATACTCACATTGCAACCATCAACCATCTACAAGAATTAAAAACCATCCTAGACGACACAGGGAATAGTCATCTTTGCTCTTTTTCCAATAATGATCTGCTTTTTGCTCGTTTTCTTGATCAGAATTGTGATGCGGCTTTGAAAGTCTTTACCAACAGAGTTGCAGATCTTTTGCAAGAACATGTTCCAGGATCCTCAGGGACATCATTGTATATTAAAGGTGTTGTAGCTCTTTTCAAACCCTTTCTTTTTCCAGAATGTGACCCAGTTTTGATGCAAGAGAGCTTGTCAGAAGGAATAACTGTTTTCAGAATTTGGCAGAAAATATTAAAGCTTAAAGGTAAACGCTTGAGTGCGATTGGAGGGGCAGCAAAAAACTTTTCAAAGAGAGGTAGATTTCTCACATATGGATGTGCCAAAACAGCTGAGATTCTTTTTGCTGCTGGCACATGCCATTTGTTAGCTATGTATTCACACTTTGAACATCTTGGAACTTCAGTTCTTCCACTTCATCAATTAGGAACTAGAACGACAGAGAGAATAATCAGTGAGGTCCAAGGAAAGACCAATCAACTACAGTCTTTAGATGCACAGCCAACACTAGCTGGAATTATGAGCAAAATCTCCAAGGTGCAAACAAACCACACTGCTGAGGACAACATCATTGCTGCAGGTGGAAAAAAACAAAGCACCACAAACAGAAGAAGGATAGCTCACAAATACAAGGAAGCCTCCAAATCTGATTATGTTTATCCAAAATCTTTTGCCGAATTCAAGAAGCAACAGAAGATAGCATTTAAAAACGGTGTTGATAAAGGAATTGATTTGTTCAGGAAATATTGTCCTGAAGGAATAACCTTTTTGCAAAAGAAAGACGGGGGTCTTTCTTTTCTTACTGATTTTAAGAATGGTGTTCCAAACAAGAATGTGTTTGATGGCAGTGTTAGTAAGGAATATTCTTTAGAGAAATTAAAAATGAAGCCAGCAGATGTTAGGAAAATGTTATCACCAATTATTTGAATCCTGAGGATGTTGGTAAAGTGTGGGATTCTAGTGATGACAAAGATGGAAGCAAAGATTTAATTTCTGATGAGATGTTAGATAATCTGGAGTCAAATGACACAAGGTCTGAGAGAAAGCTTTCTGAAGGGCGCAATTGGTTCCTTTCAAGAATTATTGACGGTAAAAAAAATGAAATTCATCTATCACAGGCACTGAAACTACTCATCCCAAGAGAGTATGTTTCAAGGGAACGTTCTCGTAGACACATAGCTGCCAATTTTCTGCCAGATAAAGGAGAGATCAACGAGCTGCACAATGTAGTTGTTTTTAGGTTTGTGGTTGCAAAGGTTTCTGGAAATATCTCTGTATGTAAAGTTGCTTCCTTGAATTCAAATGGAAAATCTGTAAAAAGTGCCTCTAACTTGGATGATAGTGTAACCTGCCAACTTATCCCCCTAGAAAAAGTTACATCTGACAAAAATTTGTATGTCTTGCCTGAAAGAATAATAGTAAGTAACTGGATAAAGGTGTCTAACATTTTAGGGGAGCTCAAAATGACTTGTAACTCATCTAACCAATTTAGTATCTTAGAAAAGTCTCTTAGTGTTTTGAAAGAGGCTGAAAGAACCCTTACACAAGCTGCAGATCGAAAATTTGCTCAGAGTGTTTCAAGTAATTTACCACCGACAGGGTTTCAAGAGGTTGGGGATATTATTGATAAGAAGGTTGATCCCAAAAGTGAGGAGTATTTGTATCTGGTCAAATTTAAAGGGAAAAAAGAAGACGACCCCGTGTGGCTGACCCAATCTTGTTTTGATAGGAAAATTCATTTTAGTAAAAGAAAAGGGTTTGGTTCTTCAGAAAAGCTCTTTGCCTCTCAAGATTCTTTCATGGAACTTGCACTTAAAGGGGTAAAATCTTCATCTAAACAACAAAAAGCGACAAAAAGGAAATCGTCAACTGAGGTGTCTGCGCCAGCTCCAGCTAAAAAAATTAAAGCCCATGTTTCTGAAAAGTCTAAAGCAAAGTTGAGCAACTTTTCATTTATAAAATCTTTAGCTTCCCACGAAAGAAGTAAGACCTCATTAGTTGTTGTTGATGATGACATAGAATTGTCTGGTGAAGACAAACAACCTGATTGGAATGATGAAAAAATCTTAGAAAACGCTATGGACAAGTTAAGAAAAGGAGAATGGGTCAATGATATTATTATCAAGAAAGCAACTGAAATGATCAAGACTCAGTTTCCAACCTTTCAAGGCTTACAAGACCCCATGAAGTCCAAGTCTCAGTTTAAGTCAAGGCTTTGTGCAGTAAACGGTAACAGCTTGCAAATCCATCATGACGGGATTTCCCACTGGGTCTTGTCTGCTTCAAATGGATGGGATGTTTTTGTCTATGACAGTATTTATACAAAACCCTCAAAAAATTTAAAGGCTCAGTTATTATTGTGTTATAAGAACTATATGAAAGGAGGTGAACTGAAAGTTCAATACAAACGGGTTTTTAGTCAATCTGGAAGTTTGGATTGTGGCCTTTTCAGCATTGCTTATGCCATTGATATTGCCAATGGTATATGTCCGGAGAGAAACGTCTATGATCAATCTGCCATGAGAAAACACCTTTTGAACTGTTTTGAAAAGGGATATCTAACTACTTTCCCAGTTGATGGCAATGTAAAAGAAGCCGACTGTCGTGCTTGTATTGAAATCGTCGTCAACTGACTTTCAACTTTCACTGACTGCTTGTTTTGTCTGCCAACCTTTTATGAGTATTTTGATTGATAGTTGTGATAGTTTGTTTGTTAAATTGAGCTTTTTTGCCCTCATTGTAAATATTGTTGGTATTTTTGGAGTTTGTTGATCTTAGTTTATTTTTCTGTTAATTTTTGGATATTGAAATTTTATTGGTAGTGATGATAGTTTGTTTACTTTAAGTGTACTTATTTTGGCGGGTACTAAAAATAAGTACACATCAAAATTGATTTCGCTGTTTTTACTCAAGGTTAAATTCTTCGGCAACTGCCAAATTAAATACCCACCAAATTTAATAAAATTTCTGATAAGTACCAGTCAAAAAAGTACACTTAAAGTATTAAATTGGGCCTTTTTGCTGTCATTGTAAATATTTTTGGTGTTGATTCATTTTTGGATTTTGTGGATCTAGTTTATTTTCTTATGATTTTTGGATGTTGAAATTCTCAATACGTTCTTTGCATTTATCACTTAGTTTTTTATATTCCTTAATCCTTTTAATTTTTGTGCACTATGCTCACAAACAGAAACTTTTCTGCACCAGACACTCTAAAACATTAACATTGATTTAATTGAATTGAAATTCTCATGCGGTAGAAATATTTTTGAAGATGTTAATATTAGTACAAATTACTTAAAAATAAAATCGAAACGATACATAACATTGCGCAAAATCTCCATTTTAATGTTTTTTACACTTAAATATGTTTTGCGAAAAATCAATTTTCAAAGAGTGAACAAATTAAAAGAATTAGGGTTTATACATATTACTGGTATCTTTTAGGTTTGATTTTTGTTGCTATTGCTTTTGGTTAGTCAGTATGTTTGTATATATTTAATGGTTATGTTTAAATTATATAGCTGATTAATGCCATTGAGAGTTGTTTTAATTTTGGATGTTTTGTTTACGCAAACTGTTTCCCAGTTAAAATTTAGTTAAATATTTTTTTGTTTACAATTGAGCAAATGAAATAGATAATGATAACTGAAACTAAACTTCCTAACTAATGTTTTGAGAAGGAGATGATGTTATCCAAATAAATTTACTATTAAACCACTTAAACATTTTAAACACAATTGTGGGTAACGTCCGTCCTTCGATCCCTTATCCTCTACCCTTGGATTGGTGTTTTCCCGCTTCTGTTTTTCATGTTTTGTTCCCATTTTGTACCTTCTTGGTAACCTTTAGCTGATATTCTATACAATTTTGTTACTAATGATCCAGGGAAGAAATTTTGTGGTAACGTGATTTTCTTTTGAGAAATTAATTTCGTTTTTGAAAAAGTATTTTTGTGAACTAGTTGAGATTAACAAATCTGTCATGTTTTCAGCCTTGATTTTTAGTCTTTGAATTTGCTATTGATTTTTCATTTTAGTGATCAAAGGACATAAATTTCTTCCCTTGGGTATTAGTGATTCTTCCCTTTCCATAATATTGTACAACATGATTTCTCTTTGAACAAAACATACTGTATTCCAAATTGTAATCATTCAATTTATTTAACATGAAATTGTTATTTCTTCTCAGTAGCTTCACCCTGAAGTGAATTGTTTGCTTCACCCAGAAGCAAAGTGTGGGTAACCCCTATAATCCAATCCTCTTAAACGCTGACATTCTTCCCTACACATCATACCCACCCTTTGAAGTAGCTCCTAGTTCCAACCCCTGATCCTTACCCTGAACCCTTTGACAACCTCTACCTTTAACCCTATCCAGTCGGAGGATGCCCCCACACTTGTACCCACACCTAAAAGTTCTATTAGTTTTTGATCCACCAATATTGTTGTAATTTTTCTCCTTTTGGTGATTTCTTTTTGTGCATACAATATTTTAGGGATTAATTTTGCTGTTTGTTGGTATTAAAACGTTAAATTTCATTTTGAGTTGATGCTTGTTCTTCTGTGCATTGAGTTCTTAAAATTTTTTGTTGATTTATTACTTATTGATGTTTCAAGTTTTAAACTCTTAAAGTGTTGTTTTTGTTAAAGATTAGTTGCAGATAAAGTGCAAGTTTAGTTTGTATTTTAGTTTTATTATAGTATTTTAAGGGACTAGTACCTGTCATAAAATAACTTACAAATGGATTCTTGTTATTTTTAATGAGTTTAAAGGTCAGTCTCAACAAGTAATAAGAATCCATAATTATATGAAACGCTTTGAAACTTTTCTTTATTTGCTGTCTTTTGTCTTGATAGATCCAATCGTTAGAAAACAAATAAAAATATTTTTTAAGATGGCACTTTGTGTGGCTCTAAGGTTTTTCTTACACAGTTCTTTTATTGTAGAACAGCCATGATCATTAGGGTGTGTAAGTTTTTTTGTCCAAGAGTCGGATGTAATCACCTTAAAAGATGATATCCCATCTAAGTACTAGTCCCACAGGGGCCATCAAACGCTCTCGTTAATGCACTGAAATTTGATAGACATTGGCAAAGTACAGTTGTAAGGTTTACAACATCCACATTGTTTAGACAAAATCACCTTTAGTTTGAAATAATTTTAATGCATTAACGGGTTTTGCAGGAAGCGATGGACCTCCCAGGTTCCAAAGAAAACATACCATTGCAACCTCCTCTAAATCTTTTTTGTGAATTTGGAGAAAGAGAAAATCTTTATTTTAAATTTTGTATTTTGTATACTCGATGTTGACATGTAGTTTCTCCTTGTTTCAACTTTTGAGTCGATCGATAACTCAATTTTGTTATTTTTTTTTGATTACTCTAATGTTTTTGCCTATTCCATTTAATAAAATCTGTATATGGGTTGGACAGACCATGATGAAATGATGAAATTTGATAATGCCTCAGGTTTAAAGATTGTTGTTTTCATTGTAGGGTGGACCCCTTGGAAATTTCAACCTATTATTTAACCATCCCATCCCCTATGGTATTTTCACTATCTCCTTTTAATCCCCTGAAAATTTCTCATAGCACTTTTATATCCCTGGAAATTATTGTAGCTTCGATTTGATCCTGGAAATCAGATAAGTAGAGGATGTTCAGTTGTCTGACTCCCTGGAAAATCTCAGTTTTACTAGAAACCCCTAATAATTTTAGTTTTTCCAAATATTTGCCATCACCCTTTGGAAATTTCTATTGGAATACCCCATGGAAAGGTTTGTTTCCTCCTATGTATGGATTTAAAATGGAATAATCATTACTTATGATTCGATGATGTGCCAAATCTATTGTCTTTAAGTTTATGGAGTGTATTTAAAGGCTCGATTGAGGCTACAATTATCATCCCTTCACAAATTGTTTTTTGAATAAATGTTCAATTTCGATCATGAGTCACTTTTTATCGTCTACTTTTTGAGCTGAGTCTCATTTGTCCGATTCAATTTTTCATTTATAAACCAATCGAGCCTCTAAAAACACTCCATAAACTTAAAGACCCTCGATTTGGCCTATAAAACAAACAAAACTTTAGCACTTTAATTTGTAAACCAATCATTTCTTTACTGGGTATGTGGAACCTGGGAGAGGTGCGAGGCGGGGCACCTCTTCTCCCATAACTAATGACGATTCAGTATATATTAGCTTGTGAGTGGTATTAGCTGCCTGACTAAAATAATGAAGTTAGTTTAGTATAATTTGATACCATTAAAATGTACTGGAAATGTGCTTTCAAGTTTTTTTTTCTGCTGTATGTTTCCTTTTTCAGGTTGTTGTTGTTATGCTCCTGTAAAGACCTCGTTTGCTTTTTGCCTCAAAGCTCAATGTAAGTATTTTCATTTAAAGCTAAGTTTTTTCCTAGACGACACAAGTTTACCCCTGGACAAGCCATTTCGTGTTCTCCCTACCCTTCAAATTATTTTTCTGGAATAGCCCAATGTTATTTATATCATTTGGTAATCTTTTTGTTTTGCAGAAAAGGATTCTATAGAATCGTTGTGAATGTTTTTATCCTATTTATATCCGTTTTTCATGGTAACAAAACAAACAAAAAATTATGTTTTCAGGAACCGTGGAGCGATGTACCAAATCGAGCTACAAGCGATATCCGTGAAAGATCATCAGTGACGTTTCCACTAGATTATTGAGTTGGTGCTGAAAATTATTTCTCTCAAATATATATGCTTCCATAAGCACTCGTGTGCTAAACAAAAGTCACATAGATAGAGGATGTACCTTTTTATAATTAATCTTTTAGCATAATATATAGCATACTTTTTAGTTTTCTTGTTAGGCTCTATTTTGTTCCTTGATAAACCTAAAAATAGCAGGGTTATTGACTGTAATTTTATTTTGTCATAGTATTGTATAATATAGTAATAAAAATTTATGACAAAATTAATCAGTGTCCTCTCTTCAAAACTTCTGTGTTGTTTCGTTGCCAGAGCCCCAACCAATCCTTTTCGATCACTCCAAATATTCCTTCAAATTTGTATTTTTCCATGCTTTAGATTTAAAGAAAAAACGACTATTTTGGCATTGATCTGTCCGCCTAAAAATTTAGATCTGTTGGCCGATAATGACGTCATTTAGAAATTTTGATTTGATCTGTTGGCCAAAAAATAACATAGAACCCAATTCTTGAAAAGTAAGATCTGTTGGCCGATAATGACGTCATGTAGAAATTTTGATTTGATATGTTCGCCAAAAAATAACATAGAACCCAATTCTTGAAAGGTTAGATCTGTTGGCCGAGAATGACGTCATTTTAGAACTTTTGATTTGATCTGTTCGCCAAAAAAACACCTAAAACCCAACAATTCTTGAAAAGTTCTATCTGTTGGCCAAACATGACGTCATCTCAAAACATTTGATCTGCTCTCTTTCGTATTTGTAAGAAATTTCGATCTGTTGGTCATTTCCTTGAAAAACTCTATCTGTTGGCCAACAATGACGTCATCTTAAAACATTTGATCTGCTCTCTTTCGTATTTTTAAGAAATTTTGATCTGTTGGCCATTAATGACGTCATTTCCTAGAAAAATTGATCTGTTGGTCTTCTCCTAGAAATTTTGATCTGTTGGTCAGTAATGACGTCATCTCCTAGAAATAATGATCTGTTGGCCAACAATGACGTCATCTCCTAGAAATATTGATCTGTTGGCCGACAATGACGTCATCTCCTAGAAATCGGCCAACAGATATTTTGAAGAAAACTTGCTCCCCTAGAAAAAAGGATCTGTTGGCCATTTTTAGAAAAAAACTTGCTCCTAGAAAATACCAACAGACATTTCGTAAAAATGGCTCGCCGGCTGCTTCTGTGTTTTCGGAGAGCGTTGTAGAATGTTAATTTACTGCTCTGAGTGATGTCTTCTGTGGGTGCATAGCAGTTTACAATCTTAAGGAGACATCCTCGAATATTAATAACAAGTGAGATGATGCGATGACTGACATGGTTAACTTTAATAATTTCAACCATGTTTCAACGTTCTTATCAAGTTTAATGACGAATCCAACACCGTGGTATTTTAAGTTTGTGTCCAGACCAGTGGACTTTTTATTTCATGGAGTTGAGGTTATT
>JAUJPK010073316.1:0-11892 GCA_032270525.1 Callophyllis flabellulata | reverse complement strand
GTGAATAAAAAAAGTTTATAAAATTAAAAAGAAAAGAGATATAACAGTGGCGTCGCTAGAGGGGGGGTGTAGGGGGTTGTAACACCCCCCGAATTTTTTTCAAGTTGTCGGATTTTTTTCAAGTTGTCGGATTTTTGGCTTATGTTATCGGATATTTGGCTTATATCGTCGGTTTCTTTGCGAATTTCGTCGTAAGTTTGACTAATTTTATCTGAGTTTTGGCTTAAGTTGTTGGATTTTTGACTGCATTTGTAGGATTTTAAGTCAGTTTACACATAAGTATCTACAGGGTGTTTCAAAAAAAAGTGTACCCGCTAGTAAAATGTCTCAAAATGGCCTTTACAATTATTTCTAGATAGTTTCATTGAATTTTTCTGAAAGAGCAAGGACTTGAGTACATGTGGCCATAAAATCTTTAAAAACAGATTCATATTTCGGCTTAGAATTGATTTTATGTGGAGGTCATTCGAGAAAAAAAAATGGAGATAGGCAGGAATTACAAATAATACGTTCTCGAAGTTGATACAATGATTCTCATTAATCAATGCATCGAAACTGGCAGTTTACATTTGCACGATCTCATTGGAATTTGCGCGATCTCATTAAAATATTTACGTTCATTATGGATATTTTATTAGTCATGAAGTCAATGATTTTCCCGTGGGATCTGCCAGATAAACGTATGATCGGCTACATTTTAAAATTGTTGATGATAATAAATCTCTTGATCAACATGGTCCAACTAACTAAAGAGCAGAGAGTTTTTGTTGTGAAAAAAAATACGAAACGCATAGTTTTTTAGAAATTCAACGTTTAGCTCAATGAGCAGCATCGGGGTAAGACGTGTCTAGGGAGCTTAGTATTTGACGTCACTACAATAAGCAAAAACAGTAAGTTGACAAAAAGAATTACGGAGAAACATCGCAAAAGCACCAAAAAAATACAAGAAAAAGACTCCGACCGGTGATCCGGTTGACCGGTTCACCTAGATTCTTGGCTCATCGTCTTCTGCACAGCAAGAGGATTCGTTCAGTACAAATTTGTCCCAAATTGAGATGGAAACGGTTCCAGCCGTGCCTCCTGAAGGTGCTAACAACACAGATGCGAACGAAGGACCTTTACCTACTACCCCTGGACCAATCAATGGAAGCCAGAAAACACCCTCTCCACCAGGATCGAAAAACTACAAGTTACTCTATACACAAGTGACAAAAAGATTATTTGAACAAACGGAACTGGGGAAGCAACAGTGTCTTGAACTCGTAAAAAGGTACAACGAACTAAAGCGGGAATGCGAAGAAGAAATACGGCAGAAAGATGAGAAAATTCAATCACTGCAGACAACTCTCGGGAAGCTAACAGAGAGTCGTGAAAAAGACCAATCGGATAACGAAGCCTCCATTGAAAGTTTCAAAAATGTCATCGCGGAAGATGAAAAGTTGATTGCCGAGCTAACGGATAAACTTTCAAAGAAAAGCCAAACAGCGGGCTTGAGAATCCTCTCAAGTGAAGAAGAAACGGTTCGATTGAAACCGAAACGAAGCGGAGCGAAGAAGGTAACCACAGCGAACGATGACCAACACAAATGCCAGTTTGCTGATTGCGATCAGAAAGATGTTGACCTGACAAGATGCAGTGGTTGCGGGAAGTGGATTTGCGAAGATTGCAACGACATTTCGGCTCCTAAATTTAAACAATTAACCAACAAATGCAAGAGAGTTTACTTTGTTTGCAAAACTTGTGAAGGAGACAAGGATGTCACGTGCTGTCTGCCCACATCTTCTGATACCGGTAACTCAGATCTTGTGTCATCACTTCAAAAGATGCTTGATAAAAAGGTAACCCAGATTGAAGCTAAAATAGAAAAAGTAATTGATAAAAAACTAGGCGAGAAGATGGAAGCGGTAACATCCCTTAATGAAAAGATTGACAAACAGAATGAGAGTGAGAACGAAAAACCATCATATGCAAAAATTCTGGAAATGCCCTTGGAGGTGAGAAAAGTCATACAAGAAGTGAAAAACGACGAGAAAGTTGAATCACTAGAACAAGAAAAAAGATCCCTTAACTTCATCATTCACGGAGCTGAAGAAATCGGCGACACAAATGATGATATAGTCAACAATGATAAACAATACTTAAAAGACATTTTGAGAAAACTGCGGGTCCAAGAAGAACCAAAATCCATCGACCGCCTTGGAAAGCCAAACGAATCGAAGAAAAGAGTGATAAAGATTTGTATGAAAACAAAGGAAGCGAAGTCAAGTGTCATGAGCAACCTCGGACTCCTGAAAGGAACGGAAGAGGTGTTTGGTAAAATCAGTGTGACCGAAGATTATACTGTGTCCGAAAGAGAGAAGCTAAGAGAGTTTTCCGTAAAAGCCAAGGAGCAACAGAAGAACGATCCTACCCGCGTATACAAAGTCAGAGGTTGTCCAAAAAACGGCTTGAGGATAATCTCGTACAAAAAGTAAGATTTGAAAATTTAATTGATAAGGAGATAAAGAAAGTAAACAAAGAAAACAAAGATAAAAAAGATAATATGTTGCAGACTAATGAAGGATTGAAATGCCTGTATCTCAATGCTGATCAGCTACTGAATAAGATGGAAGATTTGAGATCAGTAATAGCAGATGATACTCCAGACCTCATCATGATAACAGAAGTGATACCTAAAGCTCAAAAGCATCCAATCTTGGAGCCATTATTAAGTTTATCTGGATTTGAGACCTTCACAAATTTCACCTTTACGGAAGAAAACCTCGGGTCTTCCGGTAAAAGAGGGGTTGCTATTTTTGTTAATAGTAAGTTGGAAACAGAATTGGTCAAAATGGAATCCAACTACGGTGATCATCTATGGGTTAAAATTAAACTTAGAAATCGAGACAGCTTGTTGTGCGGTTGCATCTACAGAACACCAAATGGTTCCAGAGTTGAGGAAACGACGAAGTCAGTGTGCAAGGTAATCCTGGAAGCTGTCTCAAGAAAGCCCACCCATTTGTTGATCTGTGGAGACTTCAACTACCCGGATATAGACTGGAATTGTGAGTTTGTACACAACGAAAGTGTAAAGCCATTCATCGACTCGCTGCAGTGTTCCCACCTCTACCAGCATGTGTGCAATCCCACGCGATATAGAGATGATCACACGCCATCACTACTAGATCTCATTCTCACAAATGAGGAAGGTATGGTTCACAACTTAGTTCATAACTCTGGTCTTGGAGACAGTGATCACGAATGTTTAAATTTTGACCTCAACTGTTACAAAGAAGATTGCGAAGAAAAGAAAAGTCCAAATTACCACAAAGCTGACTTACAAACAATCAGAAGCAGACTGGAGGATATCGAATGGATAAGCATCTTGCGAGGAAGATTTTCGGATGCCTACATTGAATTTGAAGCAGTGCTAGAACGTGCGATCAAAGATTGTATACCAAATAAAGGCAACGGGAAGAAAAGAAAAGGTATATATCTTACAACAGAAGCAGTAAGGTTGAAAGACAAAAAGAATAAGCTTTGGCGTCGATATAAGAAGTCTGGCATGAATTATGATCTAAGGCGTTTTCGACAAGCAAAGAACAATTTACGCACACTTACGAGAAGGTTGAGGCTGAACTTCGAAAGAGATATTGCAGAAGACTCTAAACGAGCTCCCAAGAAATTCTGGTCGTATGTGAAATCAAGGACGAAAACCAGAAGTAAAATTCCGATACTTCGCAGAACGGACGAGTCAACAGCATCTACATCATCGGAAAAAGCAGAAACCCTGAACGAATTCTTCAGCAGCGTTTTCACCGACGAAAACCTAGCTAATTTACCGGAAGAGAACTCCAGCTTCTTGGGTGACTTCCTTTGTAACTTCCAAATCACGCAAGAAACTGTCTCAGAGAAGCTCGAAGACTTAAACCCAGGGAAAAGTCCAGGACCAGATATGTGGCACCCATTACTCCTTAAAGGTATTGCTGACTTAATTTCTCTACCTCTGTCCATACTATTCCAGAAATCCCTGAATGAAGGAATACTTCCATCACAATGGCTTAAGGCTAACATTACAGCGATCCATAAGAAAGGAGACAAAAGTAAAGCCGGAAACTACCGACCAGTAAGCATGACATCAATAATCTGCAAACTAATGGAGTCGATCGTTCGAGACAAATTAGTTGAGCACATGGTAAAAAATGATTTGTTTTCGAAATACCAACACGGCTTTGTCCCCTTAAGAGATTGTATGACTAACCTTCTAATGTGCATGGAAAAGTGGACCGAGATTCTAGAAGGGGAAGACTCAGTTGATGTCATATACACCGACTTTTCTAAAGCGTTCGACAGCGTTCCCCATCAGCGGCTTCTACGCAAATTAGAAAGCATGGGTTTCTCAGGAAATATATTGCAGTGGATAAGGTCCTTCCTCAGCAACCGATCCCAGCGAGTAAGAGTTGAGGACGAGTTTTCAAGTTGGAAACCTGTCAAGAGTGGGATCCCTCAAGGATCAGTATTAGGGCCAATCCTGTTCGTCATATTTATAAACGACATGCCGGAGGTGGTTCAAAACCTATGCGAGCTTTTTGCCGATGATGCCAAGCTGTTCCGAAAAGTTCACTTGCGGGATGAAGACTCCAACAAAGCAATGCAGATCGACATCGATGCTCTTGTCGCTTGGTCGAAGAAGTGGCAGCTACCGTTCAATGTTGGGAAATGTAAATGCCTTCATATCGGTCAAAGTAACCCATGCTGGAAATACAAAATGGAGGGAAGAATCTTGGATGATGTGGAGGAAGAGAAAGATCTAGGAGTAGTGATCGACAAGGATTTAAAGTTTCACCAGCAAACTGCTTCGGCAGTGAAGAAAGCAAATATGGCACTCGGACTTATTAAGAAATCTTTCGCTTTCCTGGATGATCAAATGCTACCACTGCTCTACAAATCACTCGTAAGACCGCATCTTGAATACGGGAACGTAATTTGGGGACCTTTCTACAAAGGTGATGCGCAAAAAGTTGAAAGGATACAGAGAAGAGCCACAAAAGGAGTTCCGGGACTCAGTTCCTTAACATACGAGGAGAGACTACGACACCTAAAATTGCCGTCTCTTCAGCATCGGAGGAGAAGGGGCGATATGATCATGACATACAAGATCGTAACTGGAAAAGTCAACCTTGATCGAGAAGATTTTTTCTCCTTCGCCCAAAACCAGACGAACCGCGGAAGTCATCCATATAAATTAGGGAAACCTAAAGCTGTCAAAGAAGTACGTCGTAATACTTTTTCAACACGAGTGGTAACGGACTGGAACAGTTTGCCGAAAGACGTAGTGTTGGCAGAAACAACCAACGAATTTAAATGCAAGTTAGACGCATACTGGGGATCGGCCGAAGAATTTGCGACACCGTTCTAGTGATGATCACCAAGCTCGAGTGGACACCATCAGGCGAAAGCCTTCATTTGTCTGAAATAAATTTATCTTATCTTATCTTATCTTAACAAAAACAACTTATTTTACATCAAGGCAAAACATGGCAAAATAAACTTTCTTCTCCTAAATTTTTATTGTGTGGGGCATCCATTATAAAAGGTTTAACACGTTATGGACCAATATCAAGTTCTTTTTCCAAGTTAAACGCAGTGAATATTGGTGTTGGTGGCGACCGAACGGAACATATTTTGTGGAGAATTAATGATTTAGATCTTCCATCGTCTATCGAATCAGTTTTTATCCATTGTGGCACAAACAATCTACTGCAACACTCCTCTACTCCTAAAGATACTGCTGATGGGATTTTGTCGATTGGCATTGTTGCCAAACAAAAACTACCCAATGCCAAAATAATCATTGCTGGTCTTCACCATTTTGAAGGAGTAAATATATTTGGCCAAATAAAGACAATTAATAAAATTTTAAGATGGAAAAGCAAGAAGTGTGGTTTTTTCTTCATGGAACAAGATTACAATTGGCTTGATGATTCAGCTACCATTAATAAAGATTTTTATTATGATGATATGATACATTTTAATTACAAAGGCAATGAAAAGTTCGCGAATACCATAATACGGGCACTCAAACAACTTTCTTTTTCGTCTTCTTTTTCCGATCAGATTAACAGGATTCCTTCTTTTGAAGTACCTGCTGAGATCAGATCAAAACCGTCACCATCATCTTTTTCTGCATCTGCGAAATCAGAAATATTCAAATCTGATTCAAAATCATCATTGTTGAGTCATAAGAAGAAGGTTCTGCATCTCCCTCGGTATGTTGAGGTACCGAAAGATGTGTATGATCATCAGCAGAAAATTCTTGATCTGTCATCTTCTTCATCACCTATCAGTGAAGAAAGTGATAGTTCATTGTCTCGCATCACTCATTCTTCTAAGGCCAAATCTTATTTACGGCCTTCTCATGATTTGCTGAAGAATCATCATTTACCATCATCAATTTCAAACGATTCATCTGATTCATCTGATTCATCTGTTTCAACCAATTTATCTGATTCATCAGATTCAAACAATGTATCTCATTCTTTTCTGGGTGTCTTTATTATGCTATTTTCATTCTTTTCATTGTCGAAATTTTCAACATTTTTTTCTTCAAATCATAAACAAAAGAGACATTTAAAGAAATATATGCGTGGTAATAAAGCAGTTGGATGTATCAAGTTTGTTTTTGGATTTAGATTGTATTTTCAGGTACTTGCCTTGCTTTTTTTTACTGTTTACTTTTTACGAATATTGCATTTTATGTCTGCTGGTTATTCTATGCACCATAGTGAAAGTAATCTTTCATATTGTACACTTGAACTTAAAAAGTATTTCAAGGTAACAAAAGAAAGCTTTGATAGTGTTTTTTTATATACACATTTCAAGGTTTCATATGTTCCTCAGCATAAACTGTTTTTTTTTGCCACAACATACAGTCAAAAGTTTAATGTTTATGGTTTTTATCATTGTCAGTGTTTTTTGCAAGGGTTTTGATGAGAAAAAATTGAAGAATTCTTCATTCGATCAAAGGTATTTCATAAGGAAAAAAAGCTCAATAAGAAAAAGGGATGAGAAAACGAAATTCTATTTCATTGTGTTTATTTTGTATATAAATAGGATTGAAATGCTTTATGAGATTCCTTCATCTAATAAAGATTTCTTCACAATTGATTTGCTAAAATTTAGTCAATTAACATTTGAGCAGAATGTTAATTATGCTTCTCTTCACTTTTACTGTTTACCTAAATGCCCTTTTAATAAAAGGAAAGGAAATTATCTAAGAATGATATTGTTATTATCGGGTGATATTGAAACTCAGCCTGGACCATCTTATAACTACCAAATGCATAACCCAGAGCTATGTGGTTACTACCGAACAGCAATATTTTCTGTTCTTGCTGGTGTAAATCTGCTGTCTAATACTGTTGATAATTTATCGTTAGAAGTTAATCTTCAGGAAATGAAAAATATTTTCGGCAATCAATTTAATGTACATGAACTTGAACTTGAGAAATTAATGAAATTAAAAAGCAAAATTCTCAAGTATAATGCTGATTGGGGTAGAAATAAGCACAGAGATAATAAAAAAAAGTATTATGAATATTTTGCTACGAAAAATTGGTTAAATTTGTCTGAAAAGATAAAACATCAACATTCACTGAATTGTAAAAAGTGCCCTATCTCAAGTTATGATTCTTTCTCTAAATATCCATCTGTTTATGAACAGTATGTAAAAGACAATGAGATGATCTTACAATTAGCTGAAAATCTTTTAAAATCTAAGAAAAAGTCTGCAACAGATTGTAAGGTAGTGACCAATAACATGGACATTAGCTTCTCAAAACATTTTGGAATGTCTTTTAAAGATTCTTTGCAAAAATGTTATAATGTTGTTCCTAAAAAATCGCCCAATGAAAGAAGAAATGAGAAGAGAAAAATTATCAAAAAGGCTTTTTCATCTGTTCAAAAAGATTATGAAAATACTGCTGTGGATAGACTTTTTGGTTCAAGGACTTCAGCAAATAATTGGGATTTTCAAAGAAAACAACAATCTTTTGAAACAGTTCCAAATTGTTTAAAAAGAACAGCAGAAACTCAATCAAAGATTTCAAGTGGCTTGAAAAAGTCAAAAAATCATGTAGGAGATTTTAACTATTATGATATTGATAAAGAATCTTTAGAAACAGAAGCTTTGTCCTGGACAGATAACACTCCGATTGTTATGAAACAATTTGGCAATAAATATGTCAAATCTAAAAACAATGACAAAAAATCTTTAGGTAATGGTGGTCAGATTGCTGAACAATATTTACTTTTTCGGGAAAGCCAAGGGGATGGTTTTAGCTTTACGCATTCTAAAAAAAATGAACCAAAAAAAATTAGATCTCGTAGGTGTTTGAAAAAAGCATTTGATGGTTGTTCAGGTCCCAAAAATCCATCAAGTACGAAAGTTAAAAAAATGAAAAATAATGAGGAAATTGATGGGAAACTTGACACAGGTGAAAATATAGTTGAAAGAGAATATAAGAAATTAAAAACAAATAATCTTGGTGTGGTTGAGACATATACTTTTTCGGTATATGGTAAAAAACATCCTCTATCAAAACTTCGAATTCAGCTTTTTAATAAACATCAGAAGTATATGAGACTTAACAGTGATTCATATTTTGAAAGCTTAACAAATGAAGAGGTCACTGAAAGATTGATATCCTTAAATGAATATGAATCTGTTGAAAGTATAGATATTATGAAAAGTAAATTGAAGTCTTTTGAAAGGACAAGAAATTTAGTTATTTGGCATGATGCATCTTCTGTAGCAAATCATGGTCATATTCTTATCAACATTCATGTCCTTTATGATCCTGCAGTTTTTTATACTTCTGATGAGTATGAGAAAAGAACTAAATTCAAAGTAAATATTCAAAGAGAAATTGAAGAACCAGTTTTACATATTATTGGTAGATGTAGATCTAATGATGAACAATTAGGGTACATAGAAACAAGACTTGTTTAAAATGTTTAAAATCTCTTCAACATGATCTAGATTTAGGTAGCATCAATGAAAGCTTTCAGAACATCATGCTTAAAGATTCAATCCGTTTTTTTAAAGGTGATGGACCGGCTATAGCATTTGAATCTGGAAACAAAAAAGGAGGAACTTATTTTTGTCCATGCTGTGATGTCCATGCTCGTTTAACCGATGACATTTCTTACTGTTATCAATTACCCATTAACTCTGTTGATGATGTTAGGAAACGCGTAGTAGCTGGAAAATATGGAAAATTGCATTCTATCTAAAAAAATTCATGCCCATTTGAGAAATTGAAACCAATTGAGGTTGTAAAAGAACTAAAATCAAGAAAGGTCAACATTGAAAATATGAAAGAAACCAAAAAGGAATTGTTACCAGTTCTTAACAAGCTACTCTGTGGCACCAAGCGTGTCCCAGTTTTACTTTTCCATGACCCATTAGCACGTCTTCATGATTATGGACTTGATAAGTATGAAATGTCTATGGTTGAACCAATGCATGATGTAGCAGAACACTTTGATAACCTTTTAGTAATTTTACCGCTGTATCTTAAGCCAGAAAATTTAGAAAAATTCAATATTTTGTATGAAATATACAATAATGAAAAGGAAAAAAAGAGGTGTTGTGATAAAAGAAAATTTCTTTTGCAACTAACTAAGGAGTTAGACACAGAGATAAATGGAAAAGTTCACAGAGTATTAAAAACATTGACTGAAATCCAAAGAATATTGTATTTAGGGGATAATCTAAGAAATGAAAAAGAAATTTTACGGCTTCACAATGCCTCATTTGAACATTTTGTTTTATTAAAAGAAGCTTTACCATTTGAAAAATTAGGTGATAAAATGACTAGGGAAAAAATGTATGGTAAATATCAACATAATATTTGTGTTCATGCTCCAAATCAATATAGATTGGTCAATTGTGAGTCTTTAAATTGTGAAGATGAAGAGAGATGTTTTAATGTGATAAAAAATATAACGAAAGATACAACAAATTACAGTCCAGGTCATCTGATAGGTAATCTTGTAGTTAGAATGCAAGTTGAAGGCAGGTGCCAGAAACTTTACAAATTTTCGAAAAAACAAAATGCAACATTTAATGCCATTACAGCAATTGGTAAAGAAATTGAAAAGTCTCAGTATAATACCCTGTTTACTTATGATTTTATCAAAAACAATTTGGCTGAATGGCAATCACATTTAGAAAGAATTTCTGATTTTTGGGGAAGGTATATGGTGGAAGAAGACTGACTATGGTATTGAGTTTCAAGATGTTGAAAATTATCCAACAGAATCTGAATTCACCCCTAAAGTCCATCACTTTCGATCTACTGATACTAAGTCTGTAAATAAATACTTAAGAATGAAGTGGGATTTCATTGTTGAAAACAGTATATCTATCCCTTCTCATAAAATAATTACAGGTGATTTGAATGAAATTCCTCATTATATTGAAACAAATTTTTTAAATGGCATATCTATTTTCGAAATTGATGCTGATTCTATTACCAATGAGCGCAAATCTCAAGAACACAATATTAGCATGATGGAAGAACCTGAGGATGAGGATGAAAACTTTGTTCTTGAAAACTTGCCGCAAAATCATTTACCTATTATTTCAAATAAGTTATTGATTGAATCTTTGACTTTTGAGCAATTTGTTGTTGATGCCTTTAATGCTAACAACATGTCAAATGAATTAAATTCTATTGATGCTATAATAATCTTTTTTGTACTGAGAGATATTCCACCTATTCTCCAAGATTATGATAAAGCTGCTCAAATTTCAAAAAGATTAGAAGAAGGTAATTTAACTCCATCTGAATTATTTATTGAGAAAACATCATTGATACAGGAGCAACTAAGGAATTTCTTAGATGACAGTTTGGCAATGTTAAGAGAGGAAATAGCTAGTTGGGAAAATACATTTATTAAGAAAAATAACAATAGTATACCAACAATGAATGATATCATCAATGATGAATCAATTGCTGACAATAAGATGCGCATTGAAGTTGGCAATAAAATCTTTAGGGATTGGTCAACATCATTCTTGATAAATCATATCTGATCATGGTATGGTAATAAGTGTTTTAGAGATCTAATTCTAATTTAATTCATTGTCTAGAATCTACTCTGGCCAATAATGAAAAATATTCTCTTTCAACTATATTTACTCCAGAACATTAGAGGTCTTTTTTATTACGATTTCATATATGGTGCATAAAATAAGTAGTTGTTTTGTTTAATGTATGCATTTTTTCACTAAATAATTATCCCAATTTTATTTCCATTCTTGAATTTTTATCAAACAAAATGTTTTTCCCACATTTTGTCAAATGTTTTTTCCAAATTTTGTCAAATGTTTTTCCCTTCTATTTGTCGAATGTTTTTCCCATATTTTGTCAACTAGATGTTTATTGCACGTTTTCCAACAATTCCCATTATAATAAGTATTATGTGAGACAAGTATTGTTTCCCCATATGTTTTGTCAATGCTGATGACCTATTAAATACTGAATTTACTTTTGTTTCACAATGATGTGAGACTAGTTTTCTTTTGCCATGTTTTGCCACACTGATGACCTATTAAAAACTAGATTTATTTACGTTTCACTATGAAGTGAGACTAGTTTTATTTTGCCATGTTTTGCCACACCAATGAACTATTAAAAATTTAATTTACTTTCGTTTCACGATGATGTGAGACAAAGTTTCTTTTGCCATGTTTTGCCACGCCGATGATATTAAAAACTAAATTTACTTTCGTTTCACGATGATGTGAGAAAGTTTTCTTTTGCCATGTTTTGCCACGCCGATGACCTATTAAAAACTTAATTTACTTTCGTTTCACGATGATGTGAGACAAGTTTTTTTTGTCAT
>JAUJPK010072205.1:0-11930 GCA_032270525.1 Callophyllis flabellulata | reverse complement strand
GACAGTAGATCAGTCTCAATTACTTAAAAAGCAAAATCTGTCCCGGGCGCACATTGTTAGGTCTGGATGACAACATGGTTTTGTCTCATTGTTACATCCGCAACACCTATTGGCTATTTTGATTAAATTTAAAACAATTGTGTGGATTGTGATAGATTTCTGTGTTTCACTGGATTACTTTGTGATCAGAAATGAATTTAGAGTTGGCTTAAAACAATAGGTCAGTCTCAATTACCTCTTAAAGCAAAATCTGTCCCGGGCGCACATTGTTAGGTCTGGATAACAACATGGTTTTGTCTCATTGTTACAACCGCAACACTTATTGGCTATTTTGATTAAATTTAAAATAATTGTGTGGATTGTGATAGATTTCTGTGTTTCATTTGATTACTTTGTGATCAGAAAGAGATCTAGAGTTGGTTTAAAACAATAGGTCAGTCTCAATTATGTCTTGAAGCAAAATCTGTCCCGGGCGCACATTGTTAGGTCTGGATGACAACATGATTTTGTCTCATTGTTACAACCGCAGCATCATAATGGATTAGATATTAAGAACAGATGTGTAGATTTGTAATTTTGTTTCATTATGATAATTTGTGATCAGAAATAGATCTAGAGGGTGTTTTTAGACAGTAGATCAGTCTCAATTACTTAAAAAGCAAAATCTGTCCCGGGCGCACATTGTTAGGTCTGGATGACAACATGATTTTGTCTCATTGTTACATCCGCAACACCACAATGGATTAGATTGAGAACAGATGTGTACATGTTATATTTTTCTGTTTTATTGGAATATGTTTTGTGATCAGAAAGGGATCTAGAAATGGCTTTTAAACAGCGGATCCGTCTCAATTACTCGAATACAAAAACTGTCCCGGGTGCACACTGCAGTTTTTGGATGACAACATGATTTTGTCTGATTGTTACATCCGCAACACCATAATGGATTAGACTGAGAGCAGATGTGTAGGTGTTATATTGTTTCATTTCCTTAAATTGCTTTGTGAGTAGAAATTAGCCCAGAATTAGGTTTCAAACAATAGGTCAGTTTTAATTACTTTAAAAGCAAAAACTCTCCATATTAAGTACTTTATTTACAGGTAGTTGAAGCACACGGTTGTTCAGACAACATACTTTTTTTCTCTATATTTTTCAGATCATAATCTGTCTAATTTTCTTTGCTATTGAATCAATCTGCTGTGTGATCATCATACTTGAGCATGGAGGAATCCTCAGGAAATGGACTTCCAAGGCCTAAACGCTATGGTAAGTGTGAAAGTGAAAAGCAACTACCACCTAGAATGTGAAAATGTTGGGAAGGTGCTGGTTGCTTCAACTTGGTTTAATTTAATTTTTTTTTTTAAATGACTAGCAAGAGTAAATCAGCAGTCGATCAATAGGTTTCATCATTAAATTTACTATAATGGTGTAGGCTATATATTTAAATTTTATTACTTCAGTTGTTTAAGCTGCACAAGTAAGATAGCTAATGGTTTCTAGAATGCCTATAAACTATCCTGTACGGTATCTCTAGCAATATTTTCTCACTTCTGTTTCAATTTTATGTATTCTCTCAATACAATGTAGCCACAAAAAATCTTACCTCTTAGGCTCATGATTCGGAAGATCATCAAGCCAATGTCTTAAAACTTCCTTTTACTAGATAAAAAGCTACTGTTACCTGAGCAAGCCTCTTAATTGAAATTTTTAAATTAATGTAATACAAAGGCAACTGCAATCACCAGGAGGATTAATTGTATTTAAAATTATATGCTTCAGTCACTTCATTAAGTGTTGCTGTCCATATTATTTTTGTGTGGCCATAATGGGCCTACTCTAAAACGCACTGGTTTTTTTTAAAAAATACATCGCCGGTAGCATAATGTCATGAGGTTTAGGTAAATCCTGTAGTTGAGACGTACCGGTAAAAGGAATTTTTTAGGAAATTATAGTTCAGTGTATCTATCTATATATATGAATTCTGTGGAATAACAACATTATTATTGTTTCAGGGTTACGAGTCAAGCTGGTGTCTCCCACCAAAGAACCTGTAAAGGCGAAAAGTTTGACCAGCACGGAGAGATCAAGCAAAGCTCGGAAGGTGGCGAAAAAAGATCCACTGGCCTACGCCAGCTACCTTGAAAAGGAGAGGGTGCGCTCAAGAGGGAGGCGGGCCAGCATGACCCCTGAACAGCGGTCAGCAAGCAATGAAAAAACTGCCCGGCGAATGGCCAATCTGAGGTAAGCATTCAGAATTTTGGAAAAAGCAAAGGCAAACACAACAAATCCCATTTACTCTTTACATTCAAAATGCAGAGCATAAAATATAGAAAAAGATTTGTTTTGGGCTTTGTTTTATTTTTATAATGCATAATCAAGAGTGGGCTACCTTCCATGGACTTAAAATTTAGCAATTTACGCGTGTGCTTTTGTTTTGACTTTATACGGAAAATTGTGTATTATAGACTTCTTATAATTTACAGCATTATAGCTTTACTTCCACAGCATGAATAACATGTCAGGCACTGGATAACAGGTTTAGCACAAAGGAATATATAGTCTATAGCCCACATCATCACAATTCACTCACACCTGGTGGGACAACTGCTTATTTTCCTTAATATCTCAGGCATGATATATGACTGTCACCGGTCAACCGATACCAGACCGGTGCTGTGATGTAATGGTTAGGCTCTTCGCCTGTCATGCGGAAGACCCTGGTTCATCCCGAGCGCGGACGATCTGTTTTTTTTTTCTGCAGGGACTTTTTTCCCCTCTCAGCCCGGGTTGGCCATGACACTGGCACGGTTGAAGTAGCCCGTATCTTAAATGACCTTACACTTACAGTGTTGCAGGAGACGTGAAACTGGTAACCAAACCAATACCATTCTATCATTCTTGATTTTATGCATTTTAATAATTTATTTTACATATTTTCTGCCATCTCTCTCCCCATATAATCCGTGTTATTTTGTTGTATGTAGTCAAATGTATTTTGTCTATTTCTTTTCTTTTTTTTTTTTCAAAATATTTCTTATATTATTAGGGCAAGGAGGAAAGAGCTCAAAGAGAAGGGACTCTATGAGGAAAACATCTCAAGTAAGAGGCGCTCCTCTCGCCTGGACGAGAGAACCATCCAAAGGAGGAAGGAGCACGACCGCATTAGAGTGCAAAAGTACCGCGACGACCTGACGCCACAGAAAAGACGCAGGTTGAACGAGAGAAGAATGGGTAGATACTATAGAAAGAAAGAAGAGAAACTAGAAAATCAAAGGAAGAATGCATGTGGTGCATGTGGTGGCACTGGGAATATTAATGTGAGTGAATGTGGCATGAGTGTGAGTGAGAATCTGGGGGATGAGGAATTGCGTGATGTTGGGAAGAAAACTAAAAAGAAGAGAGACATTTTCACCATCAAAGCTCGTCGTTTGTTGGCACAGTCTGTGGTCAGCCTTAAACGTAAATACAAAGCCCTGGGCTTTGATAGACGAACCCTGAAACTAACCACAAGTGCTGACACCTTGTACAAGAGGAGGTCACAGGATGCAAAAGAAGTGGTGACAAAGTTTTATCTGGATCAATCTGTTGATCTGCCTGGGATGAAAACAGTGTCAAAAAAGACACTAAAGCAGAAAAAAATCCTCAGTATGCCAGTCTCAAAACTGTACAAGTCGTTTAAGGAGAATTTTCCTTCAAGCAAGGTGTCACTCAGCACATTCTTTCGGCACAAGCCTAAGAATGTGCTGAGTTGCACTAAGCTCAAATTGCAGCAGTGCAAATGCGAAATTTGCTTAAACCCAGACTTAAAGTTAAAAGCCTTCAACAAGCTGTCCAAATCTTCCCTGGACCTTGACAAAGTTGTTGAGGCAACTCTCTGTCCAACTTCAGGTCATGCCTCCCTTTCTTGTCTTGAGAGGACTTGCGATAAATGCAGTCCTCTCGCTATCTCATCTCTTCTGTCTGAAGCCTGTGGTGTTCCCTTGAACACATTTACCACCTGGAACAAGTGGGGGTATGTTGCACAGGAGGAGAAAAAACACCTTGAGCTACTTGAGTGCCAAGGCACTGTTGAAGAGCTCATTTGTGAGCTAGCCAAAGAGCTCAAGACATACCCCTTGCACACTTTTACCTATCGTTGGCAGGGTGAGCAGTACCGTCTTTTAAAAGCCTCTCCCCCTGCTAACAGTGCAGTTTGCACGTTTGATTTTGCCCAGAATTATGTTTGTGCAAGCCAGGACATGCCTCAGTCTGCATACTTTGGTATGAAGCAGGTAGCACTTCATCCTGTGGTTATTCACAGATTGTGCCCTGATGGTTGTGGTGGGGTCACCACTGACAACATTGTGTTTGTCAGTGATGACCTCAAACATGATGCATACTTCGTTCAAGAAGTCACTGCACATGTTATGCGCTTCCTCAAAGCCCAAGGTATCGCGAAAGTCTTTATCTTCAGTGATGGGGCAGCCTCACAATACAAGGCCAAGCTACCCTTTTCCCTCATCACTGAGGATTCTGGTTTGGTTATTGAGCGACACTTTTTCGGCTCACGGCATGGCAAAAGTGCCTGTGATGCACTTGGGGGGGTAATTAAGACTGCTGCGAAGCAAGCTGTAGCCAGGAGGGAGGTCACTATTAACAATGCAAGTGACCTCTTTTCGTTTTGTTCTGCAAGTCTGGGTCATAGTACATCTGGTTGTTGTGGTACATCCCGCTCTTTCTGCCTGCTTTCAGCGATCCCTCGCCGCAAGAATGAAAGCAGTACTCTAAAGACTGTCCCAGGCACGAGGAAGATTCATTCAGTTCGTCCACTTGCACGAAATGTCATTGCAACTCGCAATTTTTCTTGCTTTTGCAATCAGTGCATCAGTGGACATTACACTGAGTGCTCAAATTTTGATTACATCTCTGCCTGGGACACGATCAAGTTGGCAACTGCCAAACAAACCCCCTTGGTGCAGCAGCTGCACAACATAGAAGATAGGGCCCTATTTTTTATTGAGGCACAGAAGTTATTGGCTTCTTGCTCCTCTTTTGACGAGTTTGCCACTTTGTCTACACAGATCTCTAATCTTTCTCAAAAGTTTCCTTTGGAGATGTCACCAGTCATGGTGCGTTCTATAAAATGTTGTGTAGACAAAGTGGCCCTGAAACTCAGACCCCAGCATGTCCCTCACGACTGTGTCCCTTTACTCACTGTGGGTGATGGTAATTGTATGCCAAGGAGCCTTTGCCTTGCCTTTTCAGGAAAGGACGACTGGCACAGGGAGATGAGACTCCGTATTGCCATGGAAATGGCCTCAAACCAAAACCACTATTTAAGTGAGGAGTCTTTGGCGTCTCACAGCGACAGTGAACATGACGTTCCTCGTTTTCTTGACGTCATTTCTAAGTTGTCAGACTCCATCGTTTCAGATGGGGAAAACGGCATTGACGTCGAGGCCACATTCAAGGCAGAAATAATGAACTGTGTACACACAGGTGTGTACATGGGGATGTGGCAGTTGTTTGCAGCCGCCACTGTGTTACAATGTAACATTGCATCAGTATACCCAGATGCTGGCTGGTCAGTGTTTAGGGCTCTCCATAGCCGCATTTTGAGACCCAGAGATGGGAAAGCAACTTGCCTCATCTCCATCATGTGGAGCTCTATGAGGGAAGACATGGAGCAGCAGCACTGGGTTGCAAACCATATTGTACCACTTGTCCCTATGACATTGCCTTCATCCCCTTTCAAGTCACCTGCATCCCCTTTCAAGTCACCTGTAAAAAAACCTGTCCCTGTGAAATCTCCTCTGAAGACTTCTACTGCTTGTAGGAACCTGTGGGATGAAATGGAATTCCCTGATAATTAATTTTCAGTGACCATCTCAGCATCTGATGAGCGTGTAGCATTTATATAACAACTTGCTTCACTACACACCTAGATTCACACCTTATAAAGAAATTATTTTGTATTATTACTGTTGTTAAATTGGCTTGGCGGGTATTGTGAAATCAAGTAATTCAAGTAGGCTACAGCACATTCTGTTTGGTGTGTGTTAATTTCAAAGGGCTTTTTTGCATACCTTTTCTGAACAATCTCAAGTTTTGCTCACAATCATTTGGTACTCTTAGCATAGGTTGAATATTGACTAAAATTAAATCATTTGTGCTCAGAATACTTATCATTACATACTGAAAAATCATGTGGGCTTATCAATGCAAATGAAAATAGAGAGAATTAGATGGCGTCCATAAATTTAAATAGCCTGATGATAGCCAGTGGAAGGCAGTGTTGATTAACCCTGCTTATGATCGCCTGAATGTTACAAACTAAATAACAATGTTTTTATATATTCATATAATAAACAGTTGCTTTAAGTACACTCTTAGCTGCACAATTTCATTTTATGGCATCCCAGTAGGAAAATCATGGTCACAAAGGGTTAATGTTTTCCTCTTCCTTGAAGAATACATCATAATATTCATAAAGTATTTTTGTAGCTTGCCACATGCATACATAATATTTGTTCATACATAGCCTTGAGTCGAAACAAGACTTGCTGTTGGGGAGTACACTTATATTATGGTTTATGGGGGGTCTAATATTTTGTTGATACAGAGCCTTGAGGCGAAAAAGTGTTTCTCTGTTGGGGAGTACACATGTCTTCCTACTTACATTTAAGTTGAATCCATTGTTGATGTTCATTTATTACAAAGTTCATAGAAACTTTTGCTACCTGCTTCCTTGGCTGCACATAAATACTTGATAAACCTCTGTCTACATAAAGTTTTCATTAAATACACCTAGATTTGTCAAGATCTAATATAATTACATTTTGCAAAGTTCATTGAAACTTTTGCTACCTGCTTCCTTGGCTGCACGTAAATACTTGATAAACCTCTGTCTACGTGAAGTTTTCATTTAATACACTCAGATCTGTCAAGATCTAATATTGCATTTTACAAAGTTCATTGAAACTTTTGCTACCTGCTTCCTTGGCTGCACATACATACTTGATAAACCTCTGTCTACATGAAGGTTTCATTTAATACACCCAGGTCTGTCTAGATCTAATATTGCTCGATTTTTATCTCCTTTTGTCTGAGTGTTATGTTAATTTATTGTTCAACTGAACAGTTTTGGCTTCCCCCCGAGAGGGGAGTGAGGAGTCTATCCTTGCTCGCCAGCCTGTTTAGGCTTGGTGAGTGCGACATGTTAGACTCGCTTCTCGGGGCATTTGAAGCTCTTACTCTAGAAAGAGTGTTAAACAAAAGAGTGATTAAAAAAGAATTACCTGATTTTATGACAATATTTTCAAGGAAAAGCAAAGCAAACTCGAGTTCAGACAAGTATTATTCTCACAATCAACTTTTATTTCATGTCTTGCAAGTGTTCGATGTGGCCACCACAAGGAATAGAGGCAACATCACAGCGATTAACTAATCACAAACACGTTTACAAGATTTAGGATAATGTTCTCTCATTTACATTGGTTTGTTTTGCTTTTCCTTCAAAATTATTGCATCATAAAATCGGGTAATTTTTTTTAATCACCCTGTATTGTTTGTCTCCTTTTCTCGGTATTGGGTCTGGCTACTTTGGATCATCTGAATTTTGTAATATATAATGAATATTAACATTATATATTGCTTTGTTGATACAGCATAGATATAGTCCGTTTCAAAATGTTTGGACACCTTATGATTATCTACGGTACCTCAGAATTTAAGTTGATTACAGCTTAGAATTGCAATGCTTCAGGCTTGTTCACTTGATAACTTTTTAATAGTAGAACGTTGGTGAGCTTTTTACCATTAAAAATAATGGGAATATTTTTAGAGAATTGGCTATGCCATCTTAAAGCTTTACATGCTGTGTGCACAGTCCTATAGTCTGAGCAATCCTCACTGGACTTTGAATGCAGAGATAAAAATCTCTCAGAATTGGGCTACTCACACTCACAGCTTTGGACAAATTTACATGTGTACTCAAGTATATAGATCTATGCACAGCCTTCTTCCTCCCTTTATAATACAATTTGACTTGTCTCATATTCTTGTGTGGAATATAGGCTACAGTATCATCAGTAAATATGTTGCTTTAATGAGAAAGTGTTATTGACTGGATGTTAGGCATCTGAAAAGCATTTTTAATGTTTTATTAACATCCAGTGCATACATGGCCTAATAAACACTGTCCAAACCTAGCTTTACAATTGAACGGGTAGTTGCAGTGAAATTTCACTTCAAATCATGTGTTCAATTTCTTTTGGGACGGACTAGAACAGGGGATTACAATCCATTTTCAACTTAATGAAGTACTGTATGTTAACAGCTTTGTTGCCACTTCTTTTGCAATGGAGGATCTTATACTCGATCATACTTAAATTTCTACATACCACTCTTCCAAATTTTATTTTTGGTTTCTTTCTTGTGTGGCAGGTATGTAGGCCCTGGGCCTATTTGAAAACGGATTTTATTTTCCCCAATTCTTATTACCCGGTAATCGGTGTTAACCAGCACTTGTGTAACAAGTGTAATTGACATGACCACACTGTGCCAATACATGACGAACTTGATGGAAACACTTTTCTTCTTCTGAACAATCCTCCTTCTATTATTCTATGTATGGCTTATTCTTCTATTTTTTTTTGGGGGGGGGGGGGGGGGGTGTTCGTCTCCATTAATTTTTTTTACGTTTTAGGGCATAGGCCCTGAGTTTTGAAAAGGATGTGTTGAATATATTGAATGTCTCAATCTCATTGTAAGCTCTGGATGAATTGTATGTATGAGTGCTCGTGATTTATCTGAGGATTTAAGCTTAATTGTGTGCTTGATCATAAAAGGCCCTATTAATTAGAATTTTTATTTTTATTTACTTAAGTTTATAAATCGTCCAAAATGAACATCCCAATTGCTTGGGAGTGAAAATGTATTTTCATTTTCTTCAGTGTACCCTTATAATCATTTTCAGTTCAACTTGGAGGGCGTGAATTTTTAGTGTTTCTCTGAATCTGTTTCCATTGTATGTTGAGTACCGGTGTGCTAATCATCTGCCAATGATTTGCTGAAGCAGAAAACGGAATGCTTTATAAACATGCCATTATATGTTTGCAACTGCCTGAAAGTGGCCGTTCGTGCTACCAAACAGAGTGTGAATGGATACTTTTAGCTCTGTCTAGAGTCTGAGTTCGAAAGTTCACATGACATTTTCTCTGTTTTCCATCAAGTGGTCTTGATAGACTTGCCAATGCTGAAGCAAATTCATATAGGCCTATAAACTAGCAAACAATACATAGGACGGAGTTTATGATTTGGTTGGAATTTTCCATGGTAAGCTACTGAGCATGCTTATAATGCTCTGTTGGCAGCAATGTATACATGTGAAGAATTAGGTGCCCAGTGAAGTAGACAATAAAGCCAAGTACGGTATTCAGAATTATTCCTTTCCTTGAATCATTTGATTGCTTCCAACGTCTTAAAAAAATGTGCATTCTTTAAGCCCTGCCATCATGATTTTGAGATTTGCCATGATGGTAGCTTGATTCACATGCAAGCATCTGACACACAAGCAAAATGTAAAGCTGATTGTAGCAAAGGATAGTAACACCTATGTCATGTAGAAGAAAGATGATTCTAGTGCTATTAAGACCAACACTGTGCTGCGTTTTATGTAGGGTGTAACAGATCAGTATTACCATTGCTTTCCCTTGCTTGTGAAAATAACATCGAAGTTAAAGGCAGGCCAAAACAAAATCAGTGTATAGATAGCAGCCGCTTTAGGCAAGGGCTTTCTGAAATTATGGTGTTGCTGTGTAGTGTTATTATCAAAACTTATCAGGCCATCTTGTTTTAGAAAGGAAACGCTGCTGCAAAGGAGTAGGCATAGTTTAAACTGTATAGTTATCTCTGAGAAAACATTACGGTACCTTGACATAGACATCAGATCTGCTTGGACTTTGAGTAGCCCTTGTTTGATTCCCATGAGGGGATGGGTGCCTGCGCCTTTCTTTTATGCGTGTTTTTCAGACAGGGAAGTAGCAGCACGTCGATGGCAACCGTCAGGGAAACTTAAGCCTGACTGAGTGCTTAAGTAAAAGCCAAATCAAGAAGAGGCTAACACAGCTGAGGCTTGGGCCTCTAAATAACCCGCTACATCTCTCTCAGCCAGAGTTGGCCTTACTACTGGCACAGGCAAAATAGCTCTGAGCTTGAATGGCCTTACAGTAGTTACAGTTTTGCAAGAACCATTAAACTAACATCCAAAACTCAAATATATTATCTGCTTGTCAAGGATGGGCTTTTTGGCCACTGATCAGTATCTTTACCAGCACTATGGTGTAATGGTTAGGCTCTTGGTCGGTCATTCAGAAGACAGGACGATCTGAGATTTTTCCCTCTCAGCTTGGGTTGGCCCTGACAGGCAGGGTCGAAGTAGCCTGTCTCTTAAATGACCTTAGAGTGTTGAGGGGACATAAAAGTGTAAATTGTAAACGAAACGAAATCACGATCTTTGAAACACACTGTGTCCGTAAGCCTGCTTTTTTTTTATATTAAAAGTTAACAGCGTGGCAACTGTGTTAACTTGAGAGTAAACTTGCCCTACTACTACACTGAGAGTCGAAAGGAAACTTAAATTGACTAGTTTTCAACTCTTATGGCCAACTTAAAACTCTTCCCAATTTGGCAGTTGAGTTTATCTCATTTAAATTGAAATCATTCTGGTAGCAGTAGTCTTTCTTTGACTGGGCTTATCACTTGTGCTAGGTACTTGAATTCAGTACCATTTACTTAGTCTACTGATAGTTTTATAATGTCTACTGGTAGGCCTACCAGTTCTTTTTATTGAAAGGACCTTGCTTGTGGTGTAATTTTTCTAGTGAAGCCTACCAATGCTACCATAGTTTTGGAATCTGTTTTTTTTTCCTATTTCCCAAGGATTTGTAGATATATTATGTATTCTACAATTTCTTTCTTTTTTTTAGCAAAACTTTAAAGAGTCACTTTTGTATGAATGAATTAACAAGCATGTATCATATATGTGTAAGTAGTAAGCTAATCAATGGACAGAAAATGTCTTCTTTTTTTTTTTCGCGTTACGCGTTACAACCGCAACATTTTATTGTGTTCAGCACCAATCAAGCACTACCATGGCTTCCTAGGTATGAAAATTGTGTCATGGTTTGTTTACTTTCTTATTTCCAAGCTATATAGAATGAAAATAAGCAATAGTAAGTTTGCTTGATGCTGCCTCTGAATGACATGTTACAACCGCAACGAATGACATGTTACAACCGCAACACAAAGATTGGCTTTAATTTAACCAGGCAATTAATTTTTCTTGGTTATTGCTACCAGATTATTTCATTTATGTCCTTTAATAACTGGAAACACCATATACTGGTATTCACCAGGTATTTTGTTGTTTATGAAAATTTGAATTTCTTGGAATTTATACTGTCTTGACAGTGCAATGATGATGCATAATAAACCCTTCATGAATTGGCACTTAACTATTGTTAGTATTTTTTCTGTCTGTATGCATGTTTGTCTTGTTATATGGGGTGAAAGTAACTTGATAGTATGCTAATTGTGGTAACAGGATAGGGATTTATGTCATTCGTCGTTACACCCGCAACGCATTTTGACCATGTGGAAAATGTCTTATACTGGTCACACCTATTGGTAAGTTATCTTTTCAGTCACTTTTATTGAATCTTAGGACCCATCCACATGCCATGGCAGTATTTAGAACCCCAAGGACCAGGGTTTAAAAATTGGAGGTCTTTGTCCCAAAAGTGGGCGACCTTTTGACAATGGCTCTTATGAAAAGGCATTCATTTGGCCAGAGACAGAGCTGTGACTGAGTGTGTTGGAGGTAGGAGAGTGAGACTGTATAGCCAGTGCCAGTAGTAGTGTGTCTGTGTCGTGTGAGAGAGAGGCGGAGA
>JAUJPK010071095.1:0-11933 GCA_032270525.1 Callophyllis flabellulata | reverse complement strand
ATTCCACGGCGCAGACTGCGGGGCGTTGCCGGGGCAACACACGCCAGAGATCCCGCACGACGGCGCGGCGGGGTCACTCACAAACCCCGACCGCATCGGCCACGCCTGGAACATGCGCGCCGGGTCGTTGGCCACGGCAAGCGCCCGGTTGTTGTAGCCCTGCACGCGGGGCGAGGGCAGCGGCGCGTCGAGGTCCCACAGCGTACCCGGGAACGCGGCATAGCGCGTGTTCGTGCCCGGCACTGACACCCACCGCGCACCCATTACGCGCCCGCCTTTTCGTGCGCCTCGACAAGCGCGCCGTGTGCGTCGAGCAACTTCCGCTCTTCTGGCGTCCCGACGAGCGACGTGTCGTGCGCCGGGACAACGAGATTCGACACGATGCCACCGCGCCGCTTGGCGTGGTAGCTGCGCACGGTGTCGCGTGCCGTGTCGAGCAGGTGCAGCGCGTAGACTTCGTCGGTGATGCTACCACCGACGCTCATCGCGCCGTTGCGCCGCAGCTTGATCTCGAGAAACGCGACGACGGTGTCGCCGTAGAGATCGTCGGGGTCACGGCTACTCATCGACCACCACATGGACGTTGCAGTTCGCTGAGTTGGTCGCAAGGTTCCATTGAACCAGCGACGCGCCGCTGTTTGCGAGCGCGAGGCCGCGCGGGAAGGTGAAGATGATACCCGCGCCGATGGTCGCGGGGATGCTCGAGCGCCGGAAGTGCTGAGTAGGCACGGTCGGCGCGACTGACCACGCAACAGCGCAGCCCGTGAGCGCCGCCGCGTCGCCGTTGTCCTCGGCCTGAACGAGCACCGGTGAGGTCTGCGTGGGCGTGTTGCCGCTGCGCCCGTACCCGTAGGTTGACGCCGTCGCCGCGCCGTTGACGTAGCCTAGCTCGTAGACGCGCGGGCGATTGGTCGCGGCGGCTTTGCAGTCCCAACCCGCTGCGCCGGTCGTGGTTACGGTTGAGTTGAGGGCCAGTGAGTAGATAGCCATGTCTGCCTCCTATGATGGGTCGACGATGAGCGTCACCGCAGCCCACGTGATCGTGGCCGCCGAGTCAACGCTGAACGCGAGGTAATCGCCCGCAGTGACGGTCGCTGTCCACGTCGAGAGCGACAAGTCTTGCGCCTTCTGCGCCGCCGACAGCGTAGGCTTTTCGCTGCCCGCGATGGTGTCCGCGACGGTCGGGGGGAAGTTCGCGTAGGTGTCTTTCCACACGTCGACCACGACCGAGCCGGCCGCATCGGCCACGACCTCCCATCCCGTGATCGTGCCCGAGCGTGGAACGCGGACGTAGGCGACGCCACCCGCCACGATGGCCGCGCCGCCACCATCCAGAACGCAGGTGACCCCGAATCGGTCCGCAGCATCGAACGCCTCGAGGGTATCAACGCGCCCATCCAGGGCAACGTCCGCGGCCTCGAGCGCTGTGATGTCGTCATCGTGCTCGTTGACGGTCAGCACGAGCTCACGCAGCCATTGAATGAATGACCGTGAGAAGGCCCGCACGCCGGGCGCAAGCGCGTCCATGCCGGCGTGGAAGATCTGGATCATTCGAGCGCATCGCTCTTGATGAATAGGCGCGTGATCGCCAGCGCGCAGTTGGCGACAAACGTTATGCGCAGGATTCTGCGCCGGAACGCTCCGAGTCGCCACCACACTGGCCGCCCGGTCGTCCCCGCTGCTGTCTTTGCCGACGAGTACGACGACCCGCCGTTGTCGCTGAAGTACAGCGACACGTCGCCGGAGACGGACTGCGGCATCATTTCGAGCATCACTGCATCCATGCGCGCCCGGCGCGCACCGTGCCCAACGGCCTCGAGCGTCATGGTCCTCAGCGGCGCAGACTCGCCGGTGTCCTTGTATGACGTGCCCACGAGGACGCCGATCGCTGCTGACGAGCCCGCGAGGTTCCACCCGAGCGTCAGGTTGCCTCCGGCCGGATCACGCATGATCCACGGAGTGCCACCGACGCCGGTGCTCGTGCGCTTGTGCCACACCCCAAGCTCAATGTCGTACCAGTACCCGTGTCCGTTGTTGGAGCTGTATTGCAGCGCATAGAACGCCCGCCCGTCGTAGAGGACGATCGACGCGCGGTACAGGTGCCCGGTGAGCGCGAGGGCCGTATCGATCCACCGGGTGGAGATCGGCTGCGGCTGGTAACCGCTCATGGAGTAGACACGGTTGTCGTCGCCGATCCAAAACACCCGGTTGCCGTACTTCGCGATCGATTGTGCCGCTGCGCACCCGCGCTCGGCGACGCCTGGCTGTGAGCGCTCGAACGGAAACGAAGCGTTGCCGGTGTTGATCCAGAACTCGATCGAGCGCTCCTTGAAGATCACAAGCTCGCGGTGGTCGCTGATGAGGCCAACGATGTAGCCTGGCAGAGCGTCGGCCGTCGCGAAGTCGAGCGCGCCAATTGTTGTCGGGTCGTCCAGCGCGGAGATGTAGAACTCGTCCGTCCCGCTGCGTGCGTAAATCGTGTAACCGTCCTGGTACGCGACATCGGCGATATTGCCAGCGGGCAGCGTGATTGCCGTGGCGGTCGCATCAGTGCATGCGGCCCCTGCGCCTCCGACGGCCACAAAGACGAGCTTGTTTGATGTCTCCACCATGCGGCATGGCGCTGTGCCGGCGAGTGCGGCGGCCACGATTAGGGTGTCGGACACCCCGTATTCAGTGATCCACAGATCGTCATCGCGGATCGACATGATGTGGCCGCCGTACATCCCAATGCCGCGCGGCACCGCCCCTCCCGTGTGCCCGTGGATGATGGCTGGCGTCTGCTTGATGGCGAACCGTTCAACCGCGCCAGGTGGTGACGGTACAAGCATCAGGTTGATGAGCTGCGCGGCCGATACGTGGCCGCTGCCGTCCTCGGCAACCTGCGCCGTGATCGGGATCTCAATCCAGTCGCCCACGGCCTCACACCCACCCAGGCCGCACGGCCACCGGCGGCTTTGTCCCGCTCACCTGCCGCGCGAGCTCGCGCTCTGCCGCCTGCGCCGCGGCTTTGAACTCCAACAGGCGTTGGCCGCTCATGCCGTAGATTTGCGCGATGTCTCCAGCCACGGCGTCACGGAGCGGGATCTGTGCCCACTCAGGGATCGCGGAAGTCGGGAACGGCGCGAGGCCGAACTTGCGCAGGCGCGCATGGGTCGCGTCGATCGCCTCGTCCACTAGCGTCTGATCGACGGTTGCCGCCGACTCCCCTGCGCCGACAATGCCGAGGTGTTCGAGGACCCGGCCGCGGAGCGCGGCCTTGATGATCGCAGCCATCGCCCGCCTCCGTTGTTACGCCTCGGGCGCGGCCTTCTCGGCCTTCTTCGCCTTCGGCTCGATCTCTTTGAAGCATCCAAGCGAGCGCAGCTTGAGCGCGAGCGCGGCATCGTCCACCGCGACCTCTTTGCCCGCCGCGAACTCAACGCCGTGCATCTTGAACGTGGCCAGCTTGGTGCGCTTCAGCCCCTCGGGCTTGGCGACCTTGCCGCGCGAGTCGAACACCGGAGCGATGCTTTCGGTGTCGAACGCCGAACCGTCGTACACAAACACACCGGGACCGCGCTTGAACGCCGCCATCTTCTCTGCGTGATTGGCCATTGTGCCCTCTCAAAACAACAGCGCGGCACCAACCTGCGTCAGTGCCGCGCCGCCGTTGGTCTTACGCCGCGCCGCTGACGTATACCGTCACGACGCCGTTTTGCTTGCTGTTGAAGGTCAGCTTCTCGATTCCACGGATCTCTTGGATGGCGACGCCGCGCTTGCGCTTGTAGTCGGTCTCATCCGTGAGGGGCTTCGGACGCTGCGCCCAGGCCAGGCCTAGCGCCTGCGCTCCGCAGAGGAACGTCGGCGCAACCGCGATGCCAGAGCCACCGACGCCAGCGATCGATGCGATCTCTGGCACCTCGACGACGATGACGTTGTTGATCGTCAGGTCGCCAGGCATGAACAGCGGGTTTTCCTCGATCGACCGAGGCGCGCCGTACTTGTGCAGATCGGCCGAGTTGCTGAGCAGGTCGCGGAACGGGATCGAGCCAACGAACATGACGAACATATCGTGGTCATCGTTGCCGCTCTTGGTCGGACGGATGTGAGAATCCGCCGTCATCGCCATGCGGCGCGCGAGCCCGATGATGTCCTGGTGCAGATCGTCAGACGTGCTGTCGACCTTCGCCAAGTCCACGCTGTGATCGCCCGAGCTGTTGGCCTGCGTCGCGCCGAACAGGATGCGCTGATTCGTCGCTGACGGGTTGTTCGCCGCGCACCACGCGTCTTTGTTGGCCTCGCTCACCGAGGCATAGGCGGTCGTGCCGTCCGTGCTCGGGGATTGCAGGCGGGCGATGACATCATCGCGCAGCTTCTCCATGCTCCATACCTTGAGCATGTCGCGAGCCGCGTCGAGCAGATCGATCGGGGTCTTGATCTCTTCGTACGCGCCGACGGTGACGGCGTTCGCGAGCTCGTGGACTTCGATCTTGTGACCGTAGTTCCCGAGCGCCTCCTCGTTGCCGATGAGCGTCGCGCCGTCCGACACGCCCGCGCCGGTCAGGCGAGTGACGAGCGGAATCGTGATCCCGTCGCCAGCCTTCTTGACCAAGTCCTCGCGGACCTGGATGACGGCGTTCGGACCCTTGCCCATGAAGCGCGCAAAGCGCGACCCACGGACGTATTCGCGAAAGTAGTCATCGGCCCACTGTTCTACGACAAGAGCGGACTGTACGCTGGTATCTGCCATGGCTTACCTCTGCGCCTTCTTTCGCGGGCCAACGATGTCCTCGATTGGTGTCGGCCCGGAGAATCGCGTTGATGCGCCGGCGGCTCCGCTTCCGCGTGCTCCGGCGAGTGTTTTCGGTGGTTCCTTCGGAGCCGTCGCGCTGGCGACGCCCCCGCCCTTTTCGATCTCGTCTAGGATCTCTCGCCGCACGCGCTCCCGGTAGCTCGCCGGGTCGCCCATCTCGGACGCCTGCGCGTATGCCTTCGCGTAGTCGTACGCGAATTTGGCCGGGTTGCGGTACGCAGGATCTCGACGCTCCGCAACCGCCGCAAAGCGGGCGCGTAGCGCCGGGTCATTGGATGCGAGCGCATGGAATCGCTTGAACATCTCGGGCGCGTCGTCGTGCTTCTCTGCGAACTCTGCCTCGGCGTCCTCGATCTTCTCGACCGTGACCGCCGTCTTGATCTCGCGCACACGCGCATCGATCGCCTGACGCGTCCACTGCGGCCCACGGGCGAGGAACTCGTCGAAGTCGCGGTTAGCGGCTTCGGTCGGGTCCTGCGCTGGTGCCTGCTGCTGTGGCGCATCGCGCGCCGCAGTAACGTGGCTGCTCAACTGCTCGAGCTGCCGTTGCAGCTCCTGCACCCGCTTGCGCTCCTCGCGCCGAAGCTTTCGCTCGGCAACGAGTGCCTTCTTTAGCCCACTCTCACCCGGCTCGATATCGTCCGACGAGTCGTCGTCAGGTGCCGATACAGCAACGCCAGGCGGCGCTACGGTCTCGGCCTGCGGCTTCTCGCGCGGCCCCTCTCGAGGCTCGGGCTTCGCAGCAACAACGGGCTCGGTCCGCACGGTCTCCGTGCGTGGCTCGAGCGCATCGCGCTTGCGCGGTCCGATGACTTGTTCTAGCGGCGTCGGCTCCATTCACCCTCATCGCCCGTCATGGTCGGCGGCACCGTGCGTCAGGCTATGTCGCATAGCCTTGTGACGTACTCTGTCGCATGCTACACGTTGACAAACACGCGCGCAAGCGCCGCCTCTCGCAAAAGGGAACCACCACCATGCAAAAGCTCGCCGCTGCTCTACTCCTCTTGGGCGCTACCGCCTGCCTGCGCACCGCTGACGCCGACACGTCGGTGAAGGCCGATGCCGTGCGCTGCTCGGCCAAGGGTCCGTACTACGGACGCACCGATGGTCTATGCGTCGACCACGACACGCGAGCCCCCGGCATCGTCGTAAATGGCTCCTTCGACACCATGCTTCCGTCAAGCCACTATATCGCCTTCCGCGACGACTTCGTTGGCGACGTGGTTGTTCCCGACGTCGGCTCGGTGGACGGCTCGCAGGGGCCGTGGGTGTCGACCGCGACGAATCAGACGACGGCCGTCGTGCAGAAGGCCGACCACGATAACGGCGCGCTCGAGCTCAAGACCGACAACGGCAACGAGGTTGGCGACATCACCCTCTACTGGGGTGACGAGTCCAACATCGACAGCGACACAGAGCCGTTCTGCATCTTCCGCGTGATGATTCAGACCGCGCCGGCCGCTGCTGACACCCTGAGCTTTGGCCTCATGGGCGCGCAGAATGATCTCATCGAATCGGTCGCGAACAACGCATATTTCGGCGTTGCGGGGGCCGATCTGAATCTCGACGTGGCGAGCGATGACGCCTCGACCGACGTCGACAACACCGATACCGGCTACGACCTCGTGGCCGCCACCTGGTACGAGTTTATGGTCTCGCTGAACTCCATGCACGGCGTCACCGCGGACGACACGAACGGCGCGAGCGCGACCGACGTGCATTTCTTCTACCGCGATACCCTTGGCGGTGACTGGACGCAGCTCTTGCCCTCCACGACGTTCAGCATCGGCGCTGACGTGCAGCTACAGCCGTTTGTCCAGGTCGAAAAGACCTCTGGCACCACGACCCCGGACCTGCTTGTTGACTACATCGGCTGCTACTGGGAGCGCTCGTAATGCTGCGCGCCGCTGTGGTTGTCGCCGCGGCGCTGTTTGCGTCGACTTGGGTCGGGGTGTCCTGTGCGCGCAGGGTGCCCCCTCCCATCGTCGACGGGTGCCCGCGTGGCTGGGTCTGCGAGCATGACGCGGCAGGCCCTCACGATTGCGTTTGCTCTGAGCGTTGACGAGGTGGTCGATGGCGCTGTCGCTCGAGGATCTGATCTCGGAGTTTGAGGCCTGGGAAGATGAGACGGCAGACGCACAGGCGCTCTCGATCCGCGATCGGCAGTACTACGACGGCGAGCAATGGTCGTCCGATGACGTGGCTACGCTCAAAGAGCGCGGGCAGCCCGTCATCACGATCAACCGCATCGCGCGCAAGGCTAACTCGATTCTCGGCGAGGAGGTCCGTAAGCGCATCGACCCCGTTGCTCGCCCAATCACGGCGCAGCACGAGGACGCAGCGCGAGCAGCCACCGACGCCCTGCGCCATGTCGACGATGCCGGCGGGTTTGACGCGATTTGTGGCCTCGTGTTCTCCGACGCGATCATCGAGGGTGCTGGCGCTGCGCTGGTCTGCGTGAAGGACGCCGACAGCGGCGACGTTGCCCTCGAGCACGTCCCGTGGGACCGGTTCTACTACGACCCCAAGAGTCGCCGCCCTGACTTCTCCGACGCGCTCTACCTCGGCCAAGTGCTGTGGATGGATCTCGAGGACGCGATCGCGGAGTTTCCCGACCACAAGGACGACCTCGAGGGCGCGGTGACGGACGGCTACTCGTCGGCCGACACCACCGAGGACCGGCCCCGCAAGTGGAGCGACAGCAAGCGGGCGCGGGTCAAGATCTGCGAGCATTACCGCCGCATCGGGAAAGACTGGCACCGGGCGTTTTTCACCAAGGGTGCGCTGCTGCGCGAGCTCGAGCCCACCGGCTACATGGACGAGCGCGGGCGATACAATGTCTGCCCGCTCATCCCGGTGTCATGCTACGTCTCGCGGGAGAACTACCGATACGGCGTCATTCGCAGCATGATCTCCCCGCAGGATGAGATCAACAAGCGGCGCTCGAAGCTCATGCACATCCTGAACGTGCGCCAGGTCATCGCCGAGCGCGATATGATCCGCGAGCCGCAGAAATTCATGACCGAGCTCGCCCGCCCGGATGGCTTCGCCGAGACCGAGCCTGGCGCGCTGCATGGCGGTGCCGTGCAGGTCAACACCGGCTCCGACCTCGGGCAAGGGCAGATGCTCTTGCTGTCAGAGGCCAAGGCCGAGATCGATAACGTCGGGCCTAGCCCCGCATCGCTCGCGGGCATCTCCGACGCTGCGAGCGGTCGTGCGCTCATCGCGCGCCAGCAGGCTGCGTCGCAGGAACTCGAGCCCGTGTTCTCAGCCTTCCGTGCGTGGCGTAAGCAGATGTTTACCGCGATGTGGCAGCGCATCCGGCAGTTCTGGACCGAGGAGCGGTGGTTGCGCATCACCGATGACCGCGAGCTGAACGGCTACCGCTTCGTGGCGCTGAACCGCCGCATGAGCCGAGCCGAGCGCTTCGCCGAGCTCGCGGTCAAAGAGGTCGACACGTCGCGGGCTCTCGAGATGTCGGCCGGTGCCGACTCGCTGCCCGTCATGGCTGGCGTCCAGCAGGCAGCGCAGGCGCTCGCATCGCGCGGCGTGGCTGTCGACGATCGGGTCATCGCGCAGCTCATCCAGCAGCACCCGCTCATGCAGACCGAGGTGGTTGCGAACCAGGTCGAGCAGATGATGGTCGACATTGCGATCGACGAGGCCCCTGACACCGCCGTCATCGAGCAGGAGGAGTTTGATTCGCTGTCCAAAATCGCGCCAGCCATCGTGCAGGCCCGTCCCGATATGGCTGGACAGCTGACCGAGATGCTCGTGCGCGCCTCCTCGCTGCGCAGCAAGCGCGAGCTGCTCGAGGCCATGACCAAGGGGCCGGACAAGGCCGCGCAGGAGCAAGCGCAGATGATGAAGGCCCTTGCTGCGCAGATGGCGCAGCTGCAAGCCGCGTTGCTACAAGCGCAGGTTGGTAAGACGCAGGCTGACGCGCAGCTTTCTGCGGCTCGTGCGCAATCCGAGGTGCTCGCGGCGCAGGTGTCGGCCGGGTCTGCCCCTGCCGAGATCCAGCTCACGCACGCCAAGGCCCAGCACGAAGCCACGGCGAGCGCGCTCGAGTCGACCAAGGTCGTCGCCGAGGCACAGCGCGACGAAGCCACGGCCGCGAAGCACCGCGTTGACGCCATGGTCCGCGCCCAGAACGCAGCGCCGCCTCCTGTGGTCGTTGTCCCTGGCGGTGGGTCATGAGCAGCGCGGCGAGATGCGGTCACCCGAGCATCGCTGCTGTGAAGTCTGCGCAGCACGGCAAGACAACGCTCACGTGCGAAGCGTGCGGCCTGACGAAAGACCGGCAATCGACCGACAGCGAGGCCGATGCCTGGTGGCCGGACGTTGCTCTTGCTCGCGCGGCGTTTCGTGAGGCAAAGGCAGCAGCTATCGCCGAGCAGGCACCAAAGGAGGGCGGCAGCAATGGCGCGTAGGGAGCTCAAGGGCTGGAGGCCGCGCCTTCGTGCGCCGCGAACGTCTCACGAGGGCATCGTCACGGAGGCCGAGGCGACGGAGGCCGAGATCAAGGCCGCGCTGCATGTCATCGGCGTGCGCTCTGGCCTGCTGGTGCTGCGGCTCCACGGCTACGACCGCGGGCGCAACGTGTTCTCGGTCGCAGGTCAAGACCTCCGCTCGCGGCGCATCGTCGACGCCCGCATTGGCGGTGAGCAGGTCGGTATCGTGGTGCGCGCTGCGCGGCTTTTGAACGGCGGCCGCAAGCTCGAGCTTACGAGCTACCGCTAGACCGTGCGCCAGTTTCGTTCTGCGCGCTTGACGTCGACGTAGCCGCGGCGCTGCTGCTCGGCCTTTGGCTCGCGCGCAATGGCTGGGTGCGCTTGGTCGATGGCGAGGCCCATCCACGAGCACACATCGAAGGCGTCGTCATGCGAGCCACCTGGGAAGCGCACCAGCTGATCGATCACACGATCCGCCCACTCCGTGCGCGGGAAACGCACGCGCCCCGCTGCCGCCCTGGCCTGGAAGGCTCGCCCGCGCGTCGCCTTGTCGTGGATCGGGGTCAGCCATTCCGTGCGCGTGTACGCCCGCTTTTCGCGCATCGTCCGCTCGAGCAGCGGCGAGATGGCCTTCCCGATCACGCCGCCTTCACCGAACCAGCACAGCGGCTTGTGCTTCGTCACGAGGCGCAAAAGCTCATCGATCCACTTGTCCGGCGTCGTCTGCCCGTGCCACCAGTCAACGACATAGAGCAGGTCATCGTCACCGAGCGCGAACACCCCGTGCTCGGTGTGGTCAGGGTCGCGCCCCGTGGTCGCCTCGGTGACGGCGAAGTCGCTCACGATGTACCTGTTCACCGTCGCAGGTAGCACGTCGTAACGCTCGGCGTACCACGACCGCTGGTGGTAGGTGCCCTGCTCGGCTCGCGGCTCCTGCTGGTAAAGCGCATACCAGTCGCGGGCGGGGAGCACCGATCGGATCTTGCGCAGCTCCTCGATCGGATACCAGTCAGGCCACAGCGCGTGCTCAATGCCGTCGCGCTCCGTGATCGCAGGCAGCTTGACGACCTCCCACGGCTCCGATGCGAGCGCTCGCGCGGCGAGGTCATCCTCGTGCCAGCGCGTCATCATCAGTACGATCGCACCGCCGGGCATCAGGCGGGTGTAAAATGTCGACGTGTACCAGTCCCACACGGTGTCGCGGATGCGCTGGCTCTCTGCGTCCTCGCGATTCTTGATCGGGTCGTCGATGATGCCGAGCGCCGCGCCGTAGCCCGTCATCGAGCCGCCGACACCCGTAGCGAGGTACGAGCCTCCATCGAGCGTGTGCCACCTCCCCGATGCCGAGCTGTCCGCGGCCATGGTGACGCCGGGAAAGACCTTGCCATACTCATGCGAGCGCACGAGGTTCCGCACGTCGCGGCCGATGTCTGTCGCCAGCATGTCGTTGTACGAGGCACTGATTACCTGCCCGGCCGGGTGCCGCCCGAGCCACCATGCCGGGAAGCGGCGTGATGCGAGCTCGCTCTTGCTGTGTCGCGGCGGGGCCTCGATCAAGAGGCGTCGAATCTCCCCGCGCTCGACAGCCTCGAGCGCGTCACAGATGCGGCGGTGATGGTCTGCACTCAGCCATCGCGGGTGCGTGTACTCGACGAACGGAAGCAGCCGCTCGCTCGCGGCGAGGTAAGCGCGGGCGTCCTCGAGCAGCGCGCGTCTGCGGTCATTCTTTCTCTGCGTCGACATCGACATCCGGTGCCGATAGCTGGGCGAGCTCGCGCTCGACCTCGTCGCGCGTGAGCGACCGGGCGGGGCGCTCTGCGACGGTCATCTCGATGTCTTGCTGGTCGCGCTGCCCGAGCATCTGCTTGCCAAGCCAAATAAGCATCGTGGGATTGCCCTCAAGCGCGAGCGCCACCTGCTTCTCGCGCAGGTCCCGCTTGGTATCCGCGGCGAAGCGATCAACGAGCTCGCCGTACGTCATGCCGTACTGACGCTTGCATGCCTGCGCGAGCGCGTACGGGTGGACGCGGCACACACCTGCCGCCTCGACGAGCGTGCATCGCAGCGCGAAAAGCTTTTCCACCGCCACCCAGTCGTACTGGATCGGGGGCGTTCCGCCACCAGGCCCGCCGTGCTTCCACCCGGCGATGCTACCGCCGCGATGATCGATCTTGTCCCCGCGCTTCGTCGCCATGCCTCACCGCCCGTAATCGCTCGTACGCAGCTCGCGCGGAGCATAGACGCGGAAAACCTGCTGACGGATGCGACCCGTACTGAGTGTCGCCGTGACCTCGGTCTCACCGGTGCCCGTCATCACGAACAGCACCTGCGGACTCGCCACGCTCTTGCTCGACGTGACGGTGCCCGTGTCCGCGTAGGCCGCGCTCGACACGGTCTCTGCCGATGCCAGGTAGTCGGTCAGATCCCACGTCACTTGGATGGCCTCGTCATCGCGCGCCCACGTTGCGAGCGCATCGTCGTCATCTCGCCACCACCGCGACGCCTGCCGTGACGCGCCAAAGCCTCGGTCGAAGATCGTGCTCGAGCTCATGCGACAGAGTATGTCTCATGCTCGCGCCGCTGTCCACGCCTACAGCGCCACGGCCGCTCCCGCGCACTTCTTTCCCGCGCCATGCGTTTTGACGAGCGCTTCAAGCGCTTCACCGCACCTCCACCACGCGTGA
>JAUJPK010069984.1:0-12126 GCA_032270525.1 Callophyllis flabellulata | reverse complement strand
TCTTTCCCCCCGCGACCCATCTTTTGGCCCAAGAACTCCTGCCTCTCCCGCGAGTGAAGTTGCAGCAGATCCATGAGATGGCCGAATGGATTGGCTTTGAAACTCGCAACAAGTACAGCGTGACGGATCAGAACAACAATCCCATCGGCTACGCAGCTGAACAGCAGAAGGGGTTTTGGGGGTTTGTCCTTCGCCAGTATCTCGGCCACTGGCGTCGCTTTGATATTTATGTCTTCAATTCAAAGCGCGAAAAGGCTTTGAAGCTGACCCATCCGTTTCGTTGGTTTTTTCAGCGCCTCGAAGTCCATGATTCAAAAAACGAAATGATCGGCGCGATTCAACAGCGCTTTGCATTTTTTCATAAATCATTTGATGTGGAAGATCCCCGTGGCAAAGTTCGCTACGAAGTGCGCTCGCCCATTTGGCGAATTTGGACCTTCACTTTCAGCAAACACGGCCGTGAAGTCGCGGAAGTACAAAAACGTTGGTCAGGAATTTTGTCAGAGATGTTTACCGACAAAGACAATTTCGTACTGTCTCTGCATGGCGAGAATCTAGATAGTGAGGACCGCCTATTGATTCTAGCGGCGGCCCTCTTTGTGGATCTACAATACTTTGAACGTAAGGCGCGCTAGGCCTTACGTAACTTCGCTACCGCCACGATTGTTTCAGCGGAAAGAACTTCTTTCCACTTGTTGGCACTTTCTTCTTGGCCCTTAAAGAACAAGAACGCGAAAGTTAAATTGGCGATCACGATCGAAGCTTTAATGGTGATGTCTAAGAAATCAAACGACACCAAAAACAGACACAGGTCCAGCAGCACCATCAAGCTGAAGAGATAGCCCATCGCTCGGTAAAAACCCACTCGACGTTCGAGACTTGGCAGTTGGCTGTTGATACCACTGGCCGTGACGAGGGCCTGGCAAGTGTCTTCACCAGCGCCATTTATGAGATCACCTTCTTTCATTTGCAAGTACGCCGCTGCGGAAGGAGGCAATTCCAATTCCGGCGCGTTGTCTGTTTCACCCACTTGAAACCAAGAGCGGAAGCGACGAGGGCCGGCGAAAAATTTTGAAGAAGAGTGGAGGAAGTAACCGAAGGCATACACCAACAAAGTCATCACAACGCCATAGAGCAACGCCTGCTGACCGGAGAGATCGAGTCTCTCTACGTAGTACGCGACGAGTGAATTGAAATTGGCGAAATCGCTCATGCCAAATTCACCACGAAAGACGTTGGTGTTGAGATCGACGAAGAAGACACCTGCGATGCCCGGGAGAATAATGATGGAAATGCTCAGACAAAGACGACGAAACCAGTGATCGATGATCTGAAAAGCGGTTGGCATTAAAGCTCCCTTAATAATTGTTATAAACAAATGGTAAGGGGCTTTCGGATTCCTGTCCTTAAGTAAAAACAAAAAAGCCTCCCCAAAAGGGAGGCTTCTTTGTAAAAAATTTCGAAACGTAACGAATTACGCTTTTGCTTTTCTCAAGCGAGCCGCTCTTCTCTTCTTTGATCCAACCTTGCGGCGACCTTTAGCGTGTTTGCGGCGGTGACGGCTTCCGTTAGCCATGTATTTGCTCCTTAAGAACTACCAATATTGAAGAGGCATCTTAGACGGGCCCGTTAGTCATCGCCAAGGGTTAGATGCAGTCTTTTTGAAAAACTCTGAATAAAATCGGAGAATAGTTTCCCACATTCTGGGGAAGTCCCTCGGCAAAGAACTGCCAAACCCGCTCTGAGGCCGGTCTTCCTTCTTGCACAAACAGGTGTTGAAACACTCTTGAGAGGAAGAAATGAGACGAGAGAGCGTTCTGTGTCTCGACTCCTGGCACGCTGCGCAAGCCTAAAGATCCGAGCGTATCGATACACGGCTCTTTCAAATAACGATTATGGGCGGAGATCGGGACTTCCGGCAGATTTGTTTCACGCCTTGCAGCGTTCATCTCCGCCCATGGCTCCTGGAAGCTTTCCACCATGATGTAGTAACCGCCGGGTTTGATCCACGCGGCGATATTCTCAAAAGCTGCCTTCTGCTCTTCCCAGGTCAGCAGATTCACCACAGAGCGCTCGGTGATCACGACATGAGCTTGTTGTTTGAAACTGGCACGTACGCGCATGTCTCCTTGCTCAATGCTCAGTCCGGGGAGCGTCCGTGTTTGCGCCACGGCGACGAGTTCTGGAACAAATTCAATCCCACGCAAATCAGCGCCTGCAAGTTCTTCCCACAGTGCCGCCAACAGGTAGCCGTTGCCACAGCCCACATCCAGTATCAAAGCTTGCTCAGGCGCCACCCCAAGCACGCGCAGGCAGTGCTGGGTTTGCGCTGTGATGAAGGCCGTCTCCCGTTCACGCACGACCTTGTCCTGCATGGACATCTGGCCCTGGAGACCCCAGCCTTTCGAGAGTTTGGCGTAATGATCGAGGATGATTTTGTCGCTCATCTGATCTCCTTACTGCGCGCACTGACGATAAAGCGCTCAGGAGCAGGATGGCCTTCGATGGTTTTGCGTGGATCGATCGGGTCCAGCGCACCGGCATAGCTTGGGCCTGGGCCCCATTCAGTAGGTCGTTGCTCTTCGACGCCATCCCAATGAGTGGAGAGCACTTTCACATCTGTGAAGCGAGCGCGCTCGAGCATAGTGGTCAGCGCATTGAGCGTCGGCAGGAACCACACATTGGGCATGCCGGCGTAACGATCGGGTGGGAGATACAACGTGGTCTGTGCACCGGGAACGCCAATGGTTTCTAGAAAGAGTGTGCCACCGGGAGTGAGCGACTCGCGCAAATCAATCAACTGCATGACGGGATCACGGTGATGGTACAGGACACCCATATGCAGAATCACATCAAAAGTTTTTTTCAAAGCGGGCAGTTCTTCCACGCCTAACAGATAAAGTGCTTGAGCAGCATCAGGTTTAATTTTTTGTGTGAAGGTCCACTGCAGATAATTCATCTGACCGGGATCAAATCCGACGACCTGCTGGGCACCCGCTTGGCGCAATTGATTCATGTACCAACCATTGCCACAGCCAACGTCGAGTATAAGTTTGTCGCTCAGATCGGGGAGATGTTTTTCGAGACGCTGCCATTTCCGGCGGCAGTCCCATTCCGCATCGATATGGGTGTCCAAAAATTCAAAGGGGCCTTTCTTCCAAGGGCGAAGGGCCAGCGCTGTCGCGTGGACACTTTGTGCGTCGGTAGGATTAAGAGCGGTCAAGGCTTTCAGGGCCTCTTCTTGGCGAGGGGCATGAAGCGCCTTAAGGCGTGTTTCGTGCAGAGCTAAAAGGTCTGTGGGTAGAGTTAACATTTGTTCGAGAGAATGGCAGGGGATGCCCATAAACGCAAGTGCGCGGGGCATCCTCTGTCATCAGTGACTAAAGAAATTTGTAAGCGCAGATCTGGCTTGAGTAAACACCGCTTCTGCCTTGGACACCTGTGTAGAGGTCCATGCTGCTGAAGCCTTCAAGGCGAGTCGCAGGCCACTGACCGTTATTGTTGAATTCAAGACTCAACGAACCCTTGCCGCCGACTTGACCGTAAGAGTTGTAAAGCACTTGGCCTACGTCTGATTGGTTCATGATGTAGTAGCCGTTGTACTTGTAAGACACAGTTGAGCCATCAGCGAGAGTGATCGTCGCATCACCACCGTCAACTGCAGTGAGTGAGATGGCAGCAAATTCTGGGCAGGCGACCATAGGGTGAGTATTCCAAGAAAGGGCCACGTCTGATTTGAATGGGCTCAAGTCTTGGGCCGGACGGTATTGCGCGTGGGCCACTCCAGCGAAAGCGATCAAAGCAACGGCAAGCGTTTTCATAAGGACTCCTTAGGGGTGTAGATGGCGCAGATGTACACCCACGGGAGCCGAATGTTGATGGAGATTTTGTTAAGTATAGAGTTTTTACCGGCCCTAGGAGAGACCAGTAAGCTCATCTACTTCTGTGAACCATCTGATAACGTTAGGGCATTCCTGCCGAATCCAGGAAGCATGGGAAATATCAGGAGAAATAAGCCCCTGAACCGTCATGAAGATATATAAATCAGTCATTGTGGGATATTGCACCAGGGGTTCGATGAATTTCTGCGATGAGAGGATGTATTCGAGGGCCCAAAACTGACTTTTTAGCAGGCTCTCAAATTGCTCGCTGTTGATACTCCCGTTAGGTGTTCGTTTAAGATAGCGAGTGATTTCCTGGCGCAAAATAGTGATTTCTTGCTCCAGATTCGAAAGCTCTTCGCCCCATTTCACCCCGCGAATAAAACGTTGGAAATTCTCTTCTTCTATCCATCTTGCATAGACCAAAGTGTTGATGAAGCTTTCATTGCCCCATTGCTGAGTGATGTAGCTCAGTGGAGAAGACAAGCGAGTAAGTTTGGCTTTCGTCAATTTAGCAGGCGGATGGTGGAGCAGGTATTGCAGGATCTGTTGACTCGTATCATAGCGGACGTCGCCCACTTTCATCACGGGCAAACCTAAGAGACGTTCTTGCAGCTCCTTGGCAAAGTTTTCACCCATACGCGGAAGCTTCATATTCACAACTTTGACTTCTTGGTGAGCAATATTGCAAATCCGCTGAAACACCACGCAACGTGGGAAAATGGATTCGGTTCCGAGGGCCGGCGGCCACTGATATAAAATTGTTTTGTTTTCTTCCATGCTAAAAATTTAACATGAATCGGCGTAGTCGATCTTAAGGCTTTACTAAGATTTCACCGCAAGGAAGGTCGCGAAAGGTCCCCAGCGAAGCAGCATCTCGACGGGACCGAAGCCCGCTTCTCGCAACAGCTCGGTTTGTTGAGTAGGAGTCAGAGGGATTAAAACATTTTCAAGTGCCTCGCGCTTCTGAGAAATTTCCAACTCAGAGTAACCGTTGTGGCCTTTAAAATCGTAGTACGTATCTGTCACGAGATCCTGCAAGCCGGGCGCATCGGTTTGAATTTTCTCTGCGAGTAACAGCACACCACCCGGACGAAGAGAGGCGTAGATTTTTTGCAGCAACGGCAAACGTGCTTCCACGGGAAGAAACTGCAATGTGTAGTTCATCACCACAGCACCACAAGGCAAGAAGGGCACTTGGGTGATATCAGCTTTTTCAATCTCAGCGTTCTTAAGACCGAAGGCCTTGAGTTTGAGGCGTGCTTTCTCCACCATGGGAGCCGAGGCATCTAGGCCGATGAGTTGCAGATCAAGAGGCTTCAGGGCTTGACCCAAAAGATAGAGCACGGTGCCGGTGGAGCAACCCAAATCATAAACCACATCGTGGGGCTTCAAGAGTCGTGAAAGCAAATCAACAGTGAGCTGCTGGTTCTCGCGGTAAAGCGGAACAGAGCGAGTGACCATGTCGTCAAAGACCTCCGCCACTTCAGCATTAAAGCTGAAGGGGGTGACGCGCTCAAAAGGCTGCGCGAAGTAACGGTCCTTTTTAGAGGCATCCATGAAAACTCCGAAATTTGAATTTTGACACTTTGCCCTGGCCCGTAAACTCCTGACAAGAGGTGCATTTTGGCACTGCCACATCTACATAGTTGAGCTAACCTTAAGAAATGCAAAGCATGTTGGCCCTCATCGCAATCATTCTTTGGGCAAGCCTCGCTATGACCTCAAGTCTTTTGGCGGGCATCCCACCTTTTCTGCAACTGGCGGTGGCCTTTGGCATCGGTGGACTGCCCGTTTTGTTTTACGGGCGCCGGGCCTTTCCTCCTATGCCAGTCTTGGTTTTGGGAGTGGCGGGCTTTTACGGTTATCATTTTTTTCTCTTCACAGCGTTCAAGCTCGCGCCACCGGTGGAAGCCAATCTCATTAACTATCTCTGGCCGATGTTGATGGTGTTGATGGCGCCGTTATTTTTTCGCGAGGCCAAACTCAAGGGCGGACATTTTCTCGGCGCGGGATTAGCGTTTGCTGGAGTGGTGCTCTTAATCATGGGCCGTGACTTAGAATTCTCCTCTGAGAATTGGTGGGGCTTTGCTCTGGCGCTCATGGCCGCTTTTACTTGGCCCACATATTCACTGTTAAAAAAGAAAGCCCCTCAAGTGGAAGTCATCACCACCGCAGGCGTGTGTCTGGTGGCCGCCGTGTTGAGCGCTCTCACACATTTTGCAGTTGAACCGCGAGTCATCCCTAATCTTCAAGAAGGGTGGCTGCTCTTGTGGCTCGGCCTTGGTCCCTTCGGTGCAGCTTTTTTCCTTTGGGATGTGGCCGTGAAGGGCGGAGATCCGCGTGTGATTGGTGCGCTCTCTTATCTCACGCCGGTGCTCTCAACGCTGCTGTTGGTGTTCGTTGCCGGTGTGGCGGCAGGCCCTCTAACGTGGACAGCGATGCTACTTATGAGTGTCGGTTCCCTTGTCGGCGCGTGGGCCAGCAGGTAGTCTGAACGGCCATGTCTGCATTCTACCTACAAAACAAAGATTACTTTCGCTGCTTGACCGTGCCACCACGCAAGCATGCTGAGAGCATTGATATTGAACTCGGTTTTGAGATCAATGCCATCGAGCATAAGCTCCATGAGCAGGCGTTCATACAAGATCCCGATGGGGATGTGGGCACATGGGGCAAGATGGTGCATGAGGCGCAGACGTGGATTGGACTGCTGCCGCAAACCTTGCTCACTCCTTACGATGAACTCAGTACGATGTGTGATCTGATTGATCTGCCGGGCGAAGCCCATGTGGTGGATCTTGGTGCGGCCTATGGACGCATGGGGTTTGTGCTTCACCATCGTCACCCGGATGCGCATTTCACTGGCATTGAGATTGTCCCGGAGCGAGTCGAGGAGGGCAATCGCCTGTTTGCCAAACACGGCTGCCAAAACGCCCGGCTGCAATGCAAGGATATGTTCGCCAAGGACTTCCAACTACCGCTCGCTGACTGTTATTTGATTTATGACTACGGGGCCATGGACCATATCCGCTGGACTATGGGACAATTACAGAATCTGGCTGATGTTCATAAGTTTCAGGTGATCGCGCGCGGAGAAACCATTCGCTCGCTCATACAGTACGCACATCCGTGGCTAGCGGATGTGGGAGAGACGAAGCATGAAAAAAACTTCTCCATCTTCGCCAACTACATCTTTCGTTGAGCTTGCTGATTGGCAAAGGCTGCTGTCGTCGCCGTTAGGTGACCAAGAACTCAAGAAGATCCTCCGCCAGAAAGACTTTTGGCATACTCCCAAACACAATGACCAGATCGCCCGTCAGCATTCAATCCTCTTAGATAAAATTCTCGGATTTGATCTCAAAGGCATTGAAGAAAAATTAGTGAAGCAGGGACGGATCAAACTTCCCGACGGAAGTTTTGAATACTGGGGACCGGCGATTCATGACGGCGCTCAAACGTGGGTCGGGCTGGATGTGCAGACTCTCAACACTCCTTACTCGGTGCTGTTGCGCATTTGCGAATTGCTCGAACTTAAAACTGAGACAGTAATTGATCTCGGTGCGGCCCATGGACGCTTGGGTGTGGTCATGGGTGGGCTCTATCCACACGCGCACTTTATTGGCCATGAGTATGTGCCCGAGCGTGTGCAGGAAGCCAATCGCATCTATTCCCGATGGGGATGTGTGAATTCTAAGTGCGAAGTGCAAGACCTCTTCGCGAAAGATTTTGTGCTGCCGGAAGTGGATGTTTACTTCATTTACGATTATGGCCGCCATGACCACATCAACGCCACTCTTGGGCAAATTAGTTTGGAAGCGGCCAAGCGTCCTATTCGTTTAGTGGCGCGTGGCCAGGCCACCAATAAACTAATTGCTGATCATCATCCTTGGGCCATGGTGGATTACACGGGAGTCGGTGAGGAGCATTTTAATATCTACCGGGCCTCGCCAGAAACGCAGGTTGCACCCTTAGAAGATTTAAGTTAGAAATAAAAACAGTGATCGTGTAATCGATCGATATCGTTCAAAAGCCCATTCGTTCCCACCAGTGGAAACAGAAGTTAGAAAGGAGGTCGTATGAAACAACAACAAACTACAGCGGCCTTCGCTCTTAACTAGCGCCGCCGCTTTTCTTTTCCCCTATATAATTTTGATCCAAGGATTTTGACATGCGTAGACTTGTCCACGAGACACGGCGTCTCGTGCTGCGACCGTTACGGCGCAGTGATTATGCCGTTTGGTTTGACGCCTATGCAGGTGGCCTACCTAAGAAAAACAAATGGGACATCGATCCCTATGAGAAAGGAAAATGCACGCGAGAAGATTTTGAGAAAGTGCGTGCGCGCCACGCACGCCTGGCACGCGAAGATAAGGTTTACATCTACGCGGCTTTTTATCGTGGCGAGATGGTCGGGGCGATTGATATTTCCATCTATGATCGCAAGACCATGGGCTTTGCGAATTTTGGTTACCGATTGTTCAATCGTCATTGGGATAAAGGCCTCGGCCGTGAGATGGCACGCGCTGGTTTGTACATAGGACTTAAGGCGCTGAAGCTGCAGCGTCTGGAAGCGGCGATCGATTTAGATAATCGACGGTCCATAAAGCTAGTGAAGAGTTTGGGTATTGAACGTGAAGGAATCAAGAAAGCTTACTGGTATCAAAATGGCTCTTGGGATGATCAAATCGTATATGTGGCCCGCCCTGAACATCTTTCTTAGGGGGCTTGTGCATGCATGATGTTTGCACTATTTTCCGCCACGAACTTAACTCAACCCCCGGAGTCTCTATGAAAAACCTTTTCGCGATGCTTGTCCTCGTCTTGGCCCAAGCGGCTTTTGCTTCCGATGTCGAACTTGAAAAAGGTGACCTCAGAATCTACAGCGCTGAAGCTAAAGTTGTTTCTAGCAAAATGATTTGTCCTGTTGGCCCAGGCGGCATGCGCTGCATGGCCTACGGCATGAATGTTAAAGTCGAAGTGAAGTTGAATGGCTGTGTGGATCGTTTGATCGGTCACGTCGCAAAGTTCAACATGGTTGATGGTCAACCCGTGCTTCAGTTCCGTGCTTTGGCCGTGTTCAATGAAATGTCGATGCGTGCTCGTTGTGTGAAAATGCCAACTGAAACCGTAAGCGTTTCAATTCCGTTTGAAGGCGAATTTGACTTCGAGCAGATGGAGTTCGCTGGTAAGATCTAGTTTTCTAGGGTGCCGGTTGCCAAAAGGTAGCTGGCACCTTTAGACTTTTCTGATGGAAACACAATTCATCGTCTCGACGCTTCTTCCTCTTTCTCTCGCCATCATTATGCTTGGATTTGGACTGGCCCTTACGCCGGCGGATTTCGCACGGGTTCTGAAATACCCTAAGAGCGTATTAGTGGGCCTGCTTTGTCAGATGATCCTGCTGCCGGCCCTCGGTGTGGTGATCTGCAAGGTCTTCAACTTTCCGCCAGAACTTGCGGTGGGTCTGATGATCCTCGCCGCGAGCCCCGGTGGCATCACGGCGAATATTTTCTCGCATCTCTCACACGGCGATATCGCCCTCAACCTGACACTGACCGCCCTTAATAGTGTGTTGGCCGCCTTCACACTGCCACTCTTTGTGAATCTATCCATCGCGCACTTCATGGGCACTGACCAAAGCATTGGTCTGCAGTTTCAGAAAACCGTCGAAGTCTTTATGGTGGTGCTCGTGCCGGTTGTCATCGGCATGGGGCTGCGCCACTGGAAACCGGTGCTCGCGGTAAAAGCCGATAAGCCAGTGCGTATCTTCTCGATGTTGATTCTGGTGGTGTTGATTGTCGGCGCCATCGGCAAAGAACGGGCGCAAATGGCAGAATCATTTGCTCAGATCGGTTGGGCCATGCTGCTCTTTAATCTCGCTTCAATGGCCGTTGGCTACGTCGTGCCGCTGGCACTGAAGCTGCGCCATCAAGAGGCCACGGCGATTTCTATGGAAGTGGGTGTTCATAACGGAACACTGGCGCTCTATATCGCGATGTCAGTGTTGGGATCGTTTACTTTGGCATTACCTGCGGCAGTTTACAGCGTGATTATGTTCATCACCGCAGCGGGCTTTAGTTTGATGCTGGCGAAGAAGAATAAGCGTCCGGCGTAATTTCAAAAACGCCTACGGGTTCGCCGCCGAAAATTTTGGCAACCTGCAGACGCAGCTCACGCTCATGGGGATCGGTCACTCGTTGATTGAGAATGCGTTCAACCGCCGCGAGATCGATTTCGAGATCTTCATATTGAACGATGCATTCGAGTTTAGCGTTACGATTAAAACAAGATGCTTCACCGAATTCGCCTTCCAGCAAGAGCACGTTACCTGGACTTTTCTTACCGGCCAATATGATCTGCGCATGATTAGGTCCGACCAACTCGACCGGTAGGTCATAGCTCACCACGACGCCTGTTGCATCTTCTGTCACCGTCGAACTATTTAAAACGAAAGTTGCGTAGGGGGCGAGTTCTGCTGGAACTGGAACTGAATATTGTGAGTACGATGCGGCCAAGGCCGGCAATGATACACAGATTGCGAGAGCGAAAATATTTTTCATCGGGGTTCTCCAGCTACGGTATAGCGAGTCGCGCGAGCACGACCCACTCTTAAGACATATCCTTCACGATGCAAGCTGGCCAGGTCTCGGCAGGCGGTGATCTCGGCAACGTGAAAAAGTTTCTGATAGTTTCTGACATGAATGAATTCGCCAGGTTTAACCTTCTTAAGAAAGGTCAATTGGCGATGATTGAGCCCTGCTTGCAGGGCGACGGTTGGCAGCGCGGTTCGCTCAGGGCGTACAACATCAGTTCTGAGCTGGATGCCAGCGGCCATACGATAACCAGCTTCGGTGGTCTCAATCCAATGGGCGGAAGGCCCGAGAATTTTCCTTAGACCCGTGACCGTGTTGTAAATCAACGAGTCGTGGCGTTGCGGATCGTACTCATAACCCCACACATGAGTGATCAACTCATCTTTGCGACCATATCCCTGCAGCAGAGCGGTCATCGTTTTACGCATCAGCGGAGTAAGACCAGTGACGGTGTGAACGCGGCCATGATCAAACACCACGCTCACACCTGGAGAAAGATCGGGCCAGAATATTTTTGCTTCCCACGGCACATTCTTGCTCTCAAACAAGAACAACAAAAGACCTGAGTTCAGAATGTCATCGAGGTCATTTTTATCGATCATGTCACCAAGACGGTCACCTTTCCCTGAGAGGATTTGAGGCGATTGGCGATTGAGCATTCGTCGATGAATCATGCCACCAAAAAGTTTTGATTTGTGTTGGATTTCTTTATTCAGCGAGCTCTCCCGCTCCTGAATGCCTAGCTGCTGAACAATCTTAAGTTGCAGGCCAAGTGCGGCGAGTTCCAAAGAGCGATCGACCTGCAGATCCAGACAGCGCTCGGCCGCTTGAGTAAAACTCAAAGCGCGGTAGGGTTCGCCGCTGATGAGACTAAAATAGGCCCAGCGTAGATTCAAGAGTGCTTCTTGCCGGCGGTTTTTGAACATATAGATCAAACGGCTGGCCTCATCCAAGTAGGGGCGGACTTCCAGCAATTGTCCTCGCAGCATGAGCTGGCGAGAAAGCTCGAGCAATAAACTGGCGCGAGAATAGGTGTCGCTCGCTTCGCGGGATTTGAGTTTAGTTTTGAGCTTTTGCAAAATGGTTTTAGGTCGCAGCCCATATTGGGCTTCATAGGTGAGCACAGAGATTTCTGCTGCATCGGCGACGGCCTCGTTACCAAGCTTGTGTGCCATCTCAGCAGCATCGTTTAAAAACTTCAATCCCTCGTCGACGTTATGAACTTGCACCAGCAAGTGTCCGCGCAAATCGCTGGAGAGAATTTTGCCATAGCTAAATCCATCTTCCAGCGCCGCTTCAAAAGCTTTCGTCGCCACTCGCAATCCTGCATCCCAGCGGCCACAGAAGTAACGATAAAAAGCGAGACCCTGATGAATATAAAAACGTGAACGTGCACTCGGGCGATGACGAAGCGCCAGTAAGTTCTGGGCAATCAGTTGGCGTGCCTGAGCGTAATCAGACGTTCTGATAAGTCCCAACGCTAAAAAGAATGTGGCGATGATTTTTTGTTCGCGATTGAAATGTTTCTCGTGCAAAGCAAACAGCGGCAAAGCCTCATCCATGCGGCCGGTGAAACTCAAGGCGCCCAAAACTAAGGGAACGTTGTCGCGCGTGAGCTTATCCGGGCGGGCCGCTAGCAGCTCTTGGTA